>JAHTLZ010003399.1:5817985-5856905 GCA_023846285.1 Phrynocephalus versicolor
AATCCTTAAAACGTTAAGGATTCACAGGAGTTAAATCCTACAGTTGGTGAGCAACTTTTCAAGCCTCACAGATTGGGGCTTCCCACGTGGGGGTTATTCCCACAACGCTGTATCAAAACAGGCTCCATGGAAAGAGTCAATGATCTTACTTTAATAAGCAAATCACAAAACATCAACTCTTTTGTGAATAATATGTGCTCGGAGTAAGACTGTAGCGTTTGGTGCCCCACAAAAGTGCAAAAATGTTGGCGCAACTGTGTAACACTCTTTGGTTCTCTCTCTCTCTCTCTCTCTCTCTCTCTCTCTGTGTGTGTGTGTGTGTGTGTGTGTGTGTGTGTGTGTGTGTGTGTGAACATGCATGCACATAATATATGTGTATCAGAAGGACAGAAATGTTTTTTATCATATTCAAATAATTTCAGTGATGTGAACTAGAGATGGGCACGACTTAGCGGTATTTTCGTTTTCGTTTTCGTTTTTTCGTTTTCGTTACGTAACGAAATGAAAACGAAAAACAGTTCAAAAATGGACCGAAAATGGAAACGAAACGACTAATTTTGAGCCAATTTTCGTTTTTCGTTACTGGAAAAACACATAATGGAGCTAAATGGGGAGAAACGAAAAATTTTTCGTTTTCGTTTTTTCGTTTTCGTTACGTAACGAAACGAAAATGAAAAATTTTGAAATTAGCTCACAAAAACGGAAACGAAACTAAACGGACCCTAGCCGAAAACGAAAACGAAAACGAAAAAATTTTTCTGAGTCGTGCCCATCTCTAATGTGAACACAGCTCAACCTGGATGCTACAATCTGTATACCCCTGAATTCTTTTCACCAACATGAGACCAGGAGTTCTTTGAAGAAACAAAGAACATTGCAAATGGCTCTCTGAAGCCAAACAGGAACAAAGCCTCTGCTAAGTTTCTCATTCAAGGTAGTAAATCTGCAACATAAAACAGCTCCAAGTATAGTCTTTAAAACCATAAAATAAAATACATATACCACAGTATCCATGGGGTTGGTTCTTATTCTCCTAGTAATACAGCTTAGAAAAACAAATTTCTCGGTTTTTCAATCCCTCTGTCTTTATTGTATGGTCACAGACCCAATAAAGGTATTTTAATTTTATACTCTCAGGTAACTGAAACCATGGGTTCAGGTCTCACTAATGTGATAGTCCTATTGCACAGTACACATATTCACCCTTCTAGTGACTTTTCTGCACAAACACTGAAATTCTGCTACCTAAAGCAAGATAGTAAGTACTTCTATCACCCTCCAGAGTAACAGCAGCTCTTGCCTCTCCAGCTCTTTCATAACTGAAAACTTGAATCACAGCCCCCTCCTAAGATACTACGTTTTCCCCAATAGTACACAGGAGTTAACGGTGTATTAAAACAGCAAGACCCATTTTGTGTTGAGCCTAGAATTGGCTCCAAAATAGTAAAGTATAGTATTGATAACCTAGTAGTAGATCACAATAACTTGGACATACATGTAACTAAAAGATGTAATGGAGTGGAAAGAAGCCAAAATATCACACTGTTGTCACGGAGATGAAGACTTAAACTAAGGCGCATCAAATCACATATGACTAGTTTTGGAAGGGGTGATGTGCATCTCTCTGAGAAGGGAAAACTAGGCACTGCCAGTGTGAAGACAGTTTCTGCACCATGATTCATTCTTAGTTTGGCACCATTAGCACTCTTCTTGATGACAGGATTACAAACACTCCAGTATCCAGTACTTCGGAAGCAAAGCAGTTTAATGCTATTGCCAGCTGACTTCCATTTCAATGAACGTTGTAAGTTTCCAGCATTGTAGATGTCCTGACAAAGAAATGAGTAGCTTTGTTTGCACAAAGAGAGCTTCATCTGTATATTGAAACTTTGGACTAGGCTATTTATCTTATACTACCACATATTACCACTTCCTAGTTTTATATTCTGTTCCTTCTACCATCCTATTTCAATTCCTTGAATTCTTCCTATCTTTTGCAATAACATCTGGTTCCTGCATGTGTTTTGCTCTTGCAGAATTATCCTTTTTCCCTCCAAATAAAACTGTGTAATCCCAGTACGACCTTCTTTCATAACAGATATTTTCCCCTCAGAGGTAAGCACACCATCTGTGCCTCCTCTACAATGTTTTTAAATGGCTTCCAGGCTGAGTCTATGTTTTCTAAACTGTTTTATAATTGTGTCCCTTAGTCTGATGTCAACCACTTTGCTCATTGTTTCTTAATATTAATCTTAAAACTATAGCACTGGAAAGATCCCTAAAAATCATCAAGTCCAATCTCTGTCAGGAATGCATTTGCAATCTCCAGCTTCATAGACAGATACATAAATCTATATTTTTCAAGTTTGCTCTTCCCATTTTTGCCCACAACAGATTCAGACTACAGTACTATGACCAGTAACAAAGACTTTGATCTAATGGGGAAGCCATTATGAAAAGAATGAGCTTTAAAATAAAACACACACAAAAGGACACTGCTACCTACATTAATTACAAAACATCTAACCTAACTGGAAAAGTAGATGTTGGAGCACAAATATGAGTTTGTAGCAGCACAACAGGCTACTCAAGAGACGAAAGCCAGCCCTATTGCTAGTCATCAACCAGAGCAGATCTCCTGATTTAGCTGGATTTGAGTAAGTGTTGTCTTGCTGTTCAGCAATTGATTCAATTAATCTATAGAATGGAAATGAAACATGTAGTTCCTTTTTTTCAAATGAAGAAATTCCTTCTCCAGTATTTTAAATGCTTCAAAGTTCAGACCATAGAAGTATTAATCTAAAAGCAAAGTGTTCTGCTTATATACTGCCCCATGGTGCTTAAAGCACTCTCTGAGTGGTTTACAATTTAATTATGCAGGTTACACATTGCACCCCCTCAGCAAGCTGGGTACTCATTTAACTAGTAGAGATGGACACAAAATGCAAAAATGGCATTTTGTTTCATTTTTGTTTTGTTTTTTCCATTCCATTCCATTTCATTTGAATTTTTTTTTTAAAAAAAATGTTTTTCATTTTTCATTTTATTTTTTTGACAACTAATTGGGGCCCTGCCAGCTGATGGTGCATGGGGCCCTGCTGGCAATCAGTGCTGTTGGTTTTTTTACAAGTGCCAATCAGCTGGCATGCGGAGACTTGACGGCGATCAGTGCTTTTATTTACAAGCACTGATCAGCTGGTGTGTGGGGCCCTGCTGGCGATCAGCACTTTTAAAAACAAATGCCGATATAAGGAAATGAAATGAAAAACAAAAAAAAAATCATTTGTGCCCATCTCTACTTATAAGAATAGAAGGCTGAATTAACCACAAACCTGGCTACCTGGGATTGAACCTCACTCCCCTTGTAACTATACCTAATTAATATTGTTCCATTCAAAACTAGAGAACGAACTAACATTTATCTTAATATGTAGCATGGAGTTGAACTCCTGGGTTTTCCTTAGCTTATTCACTTAGCTTATCTCCTTAGCTTATTCCCTTAGCTAATGTCTAGAGGGTGAACATTATAAAAATGCAGTGGGAGGGAGGCTTCATTTTTCCAGCACAATCGGAGCCTATTTTGTAATGTTCTGCCCATATCTCTCCACGGCTTGGGAGAAAACTCCCTATTGGCACCACCAACAAAGAAGCAATATCATTTGTGAGAGTAGCAGTGTCACCACATGATGAGGAAGAGTCAAATGGGTGAGTTTTCTACACTGTCAGTGCCACATACTGGTAAATAACCGTACAGAGGAAAAGCATTAATTTCAGTATGTCTGTTCAGTGGTGTGAGAAGCTTCTTGGCTGTATGGCTGAGATAACAGGTTCTGTGGGACAGCTATTAAAATCTATATGCCAAAAATGCCTGTACTGTACACATATATCTTGTCAAACAGCAGAAAATATATACTTTTATCAGTATGTCCTATTACACCTCCATGGTACCCAATCACTGCAGCAAAAACAAAAATAAGGTGGAGAATTTTTTTTTGTAACTTTTACACTCATATTTTAAATATTCCTCACTTTAATTCTGTGGGGACTATTGTTTACTTTGCATGTACATGTCACAAAGTGAAACAAATATTCACTTTCTACTGTTTCCCACCAGATTACAGAGGTTTATCAAAATACGATTGGTTTTGATGTTAAGAGAAACTGCAATGAGGCCCATGTTTTCTGTGTTCTTTTGCAGACAAACCCTATGCCATTCAAAGCTGGCATCTGTAAAAACCCTTCAGAGCTGGAAGCTTAAAACTAAATCCAGCTCTTTCAGATTTGAAGCAAGGAGCAATTGTTAGGGTGTGGAACGATATTGTGAGGTGAGAAGACTATGAATCATGAGTAGGGAAAACAGAAAAATTGTATTTTGTTTCATTCTGTTTGGGGGGGGGGACAGCATTTCATTTCATCTTGTCTCGTACAATTTTTTACAACAAAATTCGTATGTAATGAAACAAAAATGAAATGTTTCATTACCTTGCGGGTCTCCAAAGGCTCCAGCATTGGCTCCAAAGGCAGCAGCAGTGGCAGCGGGCCTTGGCCAGCCTGCCCAGCTGGCTGGTATCAACTCCAGTGGTGGTGGGCATAGGCCAGCCTGCCCAGCTTGCTGGAGGGGCCCCAGCAGCAGCCACGGCGTATGCGGTGGTGATGGCAGGGGGCCTAGGCCAGCCTGCTGGTTGTTTGCTCTATTTTGCTGCAGCAGCAGCTGCTCTGGCAGCGGGCCGAGGATGGCCTGCCAGTCATTCACCCTCTTTGGCCTGGCTGGGTGGTCTCGGCAGCAGCGGAATACCTGCAGGTAAGTGACCATTTTATAGACAGAACAAAATGGTTCATTTTCACAGAAAAAAAATGACCATTTTGTTTCATTTTTAATGAAATGCTTCAGCATTTCATTTCATTTTGTTACATTACATAACAAAATGACAAAACAGCATTTCATTTTTCATTTCGTGCCTATCCCTAATCATGTCTTAGAAGTTAAGATGCTTAATCATCTTAAAGTGGCTGGGATAGTGATGTGTCCTCAGCATGGAGACCAAGCACTTTCTTCATGATCAGACAGACTCCCCTTTAGTAAGTCAAATGTGAAAATATGTATTTCTACTGAATATACTGATGGCTCTGTTTCTGTTCTTATCATTTGGTACTGAAATAAATTTCAACACATAAAATCTTTCTGTTGTTGTTAAAGAACGGGTAAACATAAAGGTAAAGGTTCCCCATGCACTTGCGTGCTAGTCATGTCTGACTCTAGGGGCAGTGCTCATCTCCGTTTCAAAGGCAAAGAGCCAGTGTTGTGGAAGTCTGTGGCCATGTGGCTGGCATGGCTGAATGCATTTCTGCACACGGAACACTGGTTACCTTCCCACTTTTATAGAAGTACCTATTTATCTACTTGTATTTACATGCTTTCAAATTGCTGGATTGGCAGGAGCTGGGGTTAACAGTGGGAACTCACTCCGCTGCATGGCACCCGGTATTCGAACTGCTAAGGTGCTGACTTTGCAACTGACATTTCAGCAGTCTGGCCCACTGAGCCACCACGCCCCTAGTTAAAGAACTTATTTGCTACATAATTTGGAGGAGGTCTAACATGAAATTGCAATTCTCTTTCCCAATGCATTTCTCCAAAGTAGGAATAGAATTGTCAGAAAAAGGTGCCTAACACAGGGAAGTTTTTCTTCAACAGAAAAATGCCATTGCAAATGTATGAATATCCCATCGTGCATGGTCCAGGGCTTTGCCCGATTTCCGGGTTTGAGCCATGGCTCAAACTAAACCCTTGTCAGCATAGGCACAGCAGCCTCCGAAATCCATGTTAAATCCTCAGAGCATTTTAGTAGCTAGCATTTGGTCATCTTTGTACTGTATGTCAGAACTGGATGAATTTAGGTAATATGTTAGGCCTCTGAAATAAGCAGAAAGCATGAAACCTTGAAGCAATTGCTGGCTTGGAGTGTGCGTGTATATTTGAGTGAGTGTACACATGCTCATGCACACAAAGGGAATATATCATTATAAGAAAATAAATACATTTTCACTTATTTGGAACATCAAAGGATTTGAGACCATTTTGCCCTGTAAGCTTATCTTCTGTTCCAATGTTAGTAATCTAACAGCACTTTCACACATGAAGCTCCGAATAAGGCTGAACAATTTTGTCTTTGATTCAACCTGTAACAGGAATGTAAACCCTTCAGTGGCAAGGATTTTCACTGTTGCTAAGTGACCATCTTTTTGTAAAGGAATGCATTTGGATGCATCTAAATAGTTGAGATTTCTAAACCTCCTGTTTTTTACAAGTATACAATTAAGGACACACTTTAGGGCAGAGTACACTGTCTTTCTGAGGGAGAAAGCTTCTTGAGACTGAGATATAACTGGAGGTTGACACAAAGATGTTATCTAAAATGTCCTATTGTCATCAAGCACTGCATTGTTGAATATGGTTGATCACAGACAACTGAGAAATGAAAAAGCGGAATTAATCATTACAATGGGGCCGGTAGTAAGGTTAAGTTTTACAAAATAAATGGAAATCAAATAACCAAATTACGTTGGAGGAGCAATATAGAGAAATGTGGAACCAGTGATAAATTAACTTGTGAAATTAAGATTAGAAAAACATGAAGTAATGGTTTTAAATTAATATGCAACCCATTTTGATATGTGTGTTTCAGAAGAGAAGGGTATACACTAGAAGATTTGATCTGTTACTGGAGAGAAATGAGTAGTAATAAAAAGAACAGTAGAAGTCACACATAGTGGATTGCACTATGTGAGTTTTTTTTGTAGATTTTTGTAAATATTTTTGTTTAATATACATTTAAAAAATGGTAATAATCACAATAATAATAATGTTTAAAAGTCTTCCTAATCCAGCCCTACCAGAGTTGTCTGTGAAGTTAGGATTAGGGTTTGGTTTTATTTCATTCATTTTTAACTGGTTTGTTGGTCTCAATTTAGTCTCTTTTGTTGTTCCTCGAATCCATGATTGCAGAGGGATACCTTCCAGAGCAGGTGTTCAACTACAATGAGACTGGACTGTTCTGGAAGAAGATGCCCAACAGGACCTTCCTAAAGCAGGAGTCCAGGTTGCCTGGCCACAAGCCGATGAAGGACCTCCTGACGCTTCACACAAAGACTCACACTCACACCATGCACACACAATTGCAGTAGGCACAGTTAAAGAGTGTATCTCCCAGAGGTCAACTGAGGCCAGACCCACTAGAATGTTGCAGGCGTGCTCACTTAGGGTGGCCACACCCAGGGAGGCGTGGAAGTCGCTCATGTGCACCTTCTCTGTGGTGGGCCCTACATTGTGGAACCATCTTCCTAGTGAGCTGCCCTAGCACAGTCCCTGCCTGCCTTCAAAAAAGCACTCAAAACTTTGCTTTTTAGGGAGACATTTGGCAACCTTTAATTTAATTTTTTTCCTCCCGCCCTGACACCTTTTGCTGAGGGTTTTCCCTCTCTTTTGTTTAGTATTGTTGATTTGTTATTTATTATTAATTTTAGCTTGTTGTAAACCACCCAGAGTTCCTGCTGGAAGATGGGTGGTATAGAAATAAAACAAACAAACAAACAAACAAATAAACAAACAAATAAATAAATAAATAAATAAATAAATAAATAAATAAATAAATAAATAAATAAATAAAATTCCAAATTCCAAACCACAAAACCCAACTTCCAAGAGAACCAGGTCCACAGCACAAGAAGCCATACAACACAACTAGAGATGGGCACAACATGAACTTTTAGTTCGTTTCATTATTCATTATTCACTTCATTACATAATGAAATGAGTAACAAACTCCAGAGTAGATTTAGAACAAAATGAACCGAAATGAAAAAAATTGGTTCAGCTCAGTTCTGCTCATTAATGGCAGCGCCAGAGATGCCTTCTACCTGGTGCTGGTCCTTCAGTCTTCCTGGCTGCAGGGAGCAGTGACCAGGGAAAAAAAGTTGGCAGTAAAAAATAATAAACAATAAAAATAAATTAAAAATAAATTTTAAAAAAATCAAAAAAGGAGTGTCGACCCAGCCCCAGGGGTTGCTGGGCTGGCACCCTAAAATCAAGAAAATAATATAAAAAATAAAACCAGTGGCAACACAGCCCCAGGGGCCGCATGGTCATTGCTTGGGGAAAAAAATTAAAAAATAAAAATAAAACCCGGATTGGGTGTGTGGGCCCGGTACTGGCCCGCAGGCACCAGACCCAGCCTGTGGGCCATGGAACTGGTTCGCAGGTTGCAGAACCAGCCCACGGCCAGCACCCCCCCCCCAAAAAAAAACCAACCCCAAAACCCCGATCTGGCACACAAGCCCAGTACCAGCACATGAGCACTGGACCTGGCCCGCTGTCCGTGGAAATGGCCCACAGCCGGCAAAAGAAAAAAAAAAGTCCACTTGCCCGTGCTACAGCTTTAGCGCGGGCCACTTGGTTGGCAGTAAAAAAAAATAATAACAATAAAATAAAATAAAAAGGAACACCAACCCGGCCCCAGGGGTGGCTGGGTTGGTGCCCTAAAATCAAGAAAAAATATGAAAAATAAAAGAAGCACCAATCCAGCCCCAGTATTAACTTGAATTAGAGATGATTGCTGAAATTAGGCACTTTTTGGAAGAATGGGTAAATATACTATGGATGACCTCTAGGATATATATATATCTAGAATATATATAGTTAGCCA
The DNA here is from genome assembly GCA_023846285.1 of Phrynocephalus versicolor. Classification (NCBI taxonomy): domain Eukaryota; kingdom Metazoa; phylum Chordata; class Lepidosauria; order Squamata; family Agamidae; genus Phrynocephalus; species Phrynocephalus versicolor. The sequence goes on from JAHTLZ010003399.1 coordinate 5,826,688, forward strand.
AATCTATCCTTAACTGCTTAGTATCAAAGAGCTAAATAGCGAGATTGAATAGATTGTTGAGATTAGAAAGGCTATATGCTTTGTTTTAAAAATAGATGTAAGTAAAGTTAGAGAGAATAGGAATGAGATAGCAAGGAAACTAAGTATGAAAGTACAATAATTTAAGATAGGAAAGGATATATAAATTATACTGGGCTCAAATGTTGAGAAAAACTGTGTGTGTGTACATACACACACCAAAAAAAGGATGGCTGAGAGAGGTACTAGATAATTCAGCCAGCCCTGCTAATAAAAAGAAGCCTAGTTACCAGCCTTGTGAGCCATGACTCATGCTGACAATATTACTGTTCACATGCTGAATGTCTGCACCTGTTAAGACCTTAATCTTGTATGTGAGTATCTGAGAATTCAGAGAATTTACATATAGGGTAACTAGAACTTAATATCAATAACTTTCAATCAAAGACTGGAATTGGAGAGTTTGATCATTGCTGATACATTGGGCAGATCAAAACAGAATGGAGATAATCAATGATATAAAATTATTCCTTCATGCAGCTCCCATAGAAAGGACAGGAAATAATATGACAATGAAAGCATTGAGTCTAATGAGTTAGAAAACTTAACATGAATAAAAGCCTCTACTGTATACAACTACTGTGAGCAGATATCAGATCTAAAAATAATTTTGCAATTATAATATATTATACTCTCCCTTCCTCTAGGGGAAAAACTATCTTGAGGATGATACTGAGATAGAGAACTAAATAACAAATTTTAGGATAGTCTTTTCCAAATCAATTCCCTTCAGATGTGTAGCATCTAAACTCCAAAGATTGTTGGAATAAGCAGATTATCTAGACCCCTTTCCATCTGTTTTCAGGCATGGTTATAAAATAAAGACATCTTTTGTCACATTGATGGATGATCTATGCCAGGAACTACACAGAGGGAGTGTGTCCCTGTTGGTCTTGCTGGACCTCACAGTGGTTTTTGATACAGTGCAAATAGAAGTTATATACTGTATAATTTCCAGTACTTGTGAGGTGTTTGCCCCACTCAATTCAGTACAGGTTAGATCTCACCTTGAGTATTGTGTCCACTTCTGGACATTGGACTTCAAGAAAGATGCTGACAAATTGGAACAAGTTCAGAGGAAGGCAACAAGGAGGATCAGGGGGTTGGGAACCAAGTCATATGAGGAAAGACTGAAAGAATTGGGCATTTGTTTAGCTTAGAGAAAAGAATACGGAGGGTGATATTTATTTATTTATTTATTTATTTATATAGCTTGTATGCCGCCCACTACCCAAAGGTCTCTGGGCGGCTCACAATCAAAAGGGACAATTAAAACATCAAAATACAATAAAATTAGAATAATAAAAACATGTAAATGCAATAAATATGATACATTAAAAACACCACTAAAATTGCCATCAGGACCCACAATCATTAGTTAAAAAAACTTTTGAAACAGGAAGGTTTTTACCTGGTGCCGAAATGTTAGCAACGTCGGCGCCAGGCGAGTTGCTAACAGCACTATGACAGCACTTTTCAAATACAGGGGACCCTCATATAATGAGAGGTTTGTTTAATGGAAAATCTGTTTAATGGGAGAGAAAAAAACTTCGGAGATAGGGGAAACTTGCTTAATGAAATCGCCTATGGGGTGAATCCATACAATGGAAAAATGGTCACAAATTTTAAAAAACCTTGCTTTGCACCATTCCAAAAGTTACAGTATATAGCAGCGCTGTCCAACTTTGAACAGCCCACGGTCTGCCCCGCGGTCTCCCTTGCACACGTCTCCCTTGCACCCTCTCCAGAGGATGGCGATTGGAGGAGAGATTGCAGGCTGTCGCTGGGCTCACTCTCCCCTCAGAGCCCCAGGAAGTGGCCGGCTCCAGCCTTGGAGGTTCAACCGATTGGAGAGGAGACCAACCAGAGCTGAGCACTGGAGGAAGGAGCACTGGAGAAGACAGCACTGGCTCTCTTTCTCACTCCGCTACTATCAGAGGTGGGAGTGCACCCGGACGTGGGCTTCCCCTCCCTAGCAGCTCCCTAGGTTTCTGCAAGGGGCAGGTAGGTGGTGGGAAAATATTCTCCCGAATACATATTTGCTGGCAGCTGGTCAGGAGGCTGGTGGGAACCTGGTGGGCAACATCTGATGGCCATGTGCAGGCCTGGTTTATAGGAATATTTTGAGGCTTTTAAAAATGCATTGTAGTCTTGAGCCAATCAGATTCAAAGAAATGCCCCCCCGAGCTCCAAGCTCCTCCACCCCATGTACACGTCAGATGACGAATCAAATAATCTACACCAAACTTTCAAGGAGGGAATCCACTTTAGCCTTTTTATAACTATAACTTGAGAAAGTCTTCTTGGTTGTACTGTACCATTTTAACAAGTAAAATATCTTTTTAAGTGCATAGACAGCGACAGTCAAGAAGAAGGGGGTACTATATTCTTTCAAAATAATATAAAGATGTATGTAGGAATAAAAAAACTCAGTAAAACAAAACTTTCAATATTACACACCCACACAAAATATGCCTTTATGCTATCCATCACTGCTTGCTATAGAGAAGAAGCTTTGCACAATTTCTGATGTTTACACGAACATGTTAGCAATCATCTGAAACTGTTCCCTGTTCTATAATCATTGAGTTACAACAATTTTGTTTTGCCAAACAGGAAGAAGGAACTATGCCAACAATTCACAGTTATTCCTTTAATAATAATCATTATTTTATTCTGAGGAAAAAATGGAGCTTGTTTATGGAATATGTCAGGTTTTGTATTTTAAATATTTTAACATCAAACATAGTAGTTTGGGGCAAGAAACTCATATTATAATACCCTGATTCCTTGCTGAATTTTATACCTTGCATTCCAAATGGAAATTTGATACTTGGAAAAAAAAGATTTATCCAACTTAATTTATTCTGTGATCTGTCTTACCAGTACTAATTTATTCTGTTTTTTTTTTTTTTAATTTATAGGTGTAGAAATTAACTGTCTCTTTGGTGATGTAATTGCCAGACGTTAACATAATAAGTCTCCGGATTCCAGACATACCTCATTGAAATTAATGTTTATCTAAAACAGTATTATAACCATGAAACTAAATGGGCATCAAAGGAGGCATTCTGGCTTAACTGTAAGAAAGATGACATGTGATAATACAGTGCGAAGGGACTTTTTTTGTTATCTTCAAGTCATTATGACTAAGAGATCAAGAGTAGATAGTTTATATGAAAACAAAAGCATTCTTAGTATAATTGAAGTGGTCCAATATAAATGAATAGAGATGGGCATGAAATGAACTTTTAATTTGTTTTGTTATTATTTGTTAATATAACAAATTTTGTTATATTTGTTTTGAAAAATGAAATGAAATGAAAGGGAAATTTACATTTCATTTGCTTCGTTTTTCGTTACCCCCTTGTCCTTATCACAGCCCTCTTGTTCCTGGAACTTGGGCAGGGGGGGTAGTCCTGTAGAGGTGGTGGGACCAAGACAGCTAAAAAATTAAAATTAAAAATAAAAAAATTAAAAAGGAGCACCGACCCAGCCCCAGGAGCAGTGAGGTCGGTGCTTTAAAAACACACAAAAATAAATAAATTAAAAAAGAGCACCGACCCGGCCCCAGGAGAGCGCGGTCAGCGCTCTAAAACAAAGAAATCAATTTAAAAATAAGAAAATGAGCACCGACCCTGCCCCTGGGTCAGTGCTCAAAAACAAAAAACAGAAGCCCAAGGCGCTGGCCCCAAGCCACCCAGTAAGTCGGAACTGATTTTTTTTTAAAAAAAAATGTACAAACCTGAACCAAACCAAACCAAGGGTGGGCCAAAAACAGAAGAACCAGAACCACGGGTTTCTGTTTCATGCCCACCTCTATAAATGAAGAATGAGAAAAAACAAGAAAGGAAGAAGGAAGAAATGCAAGCAAAGATTAATGCACGACATTGTTGCTGTTGTTGCTAAGCTTATTGTTTGAAAATCTTGAAAGAATTTTTGGCAAACACCACATCCCTGTTTATTACAAACCCACAAACACACAAAGGCAGAGACTTCTCCACCCAAAGGACCCAACACCAAAACACAAGAGGAGCAATATAGTTTATGTGGTCCAGTGCAGGAGTGTGCAGACCTCTACATTGGAGAAACTAAACAGCCATTAAACAGGAGGATGATCCAAAATAGGAGAGACAACAGCTCAGGACCATAATCAGCAGTACACCTCCACTTGAAGGCCAAAGGGCACTCATTCAAAGATGAGGGTGTACACATATTAGACAGAGAAGATAGGTGGTTCAAGAGAGGGCTCAGGGAAGCCATTCATGTGAACATTGAAAACCCCTTCTTCAACAGAGATCTCGGCATTAGGCACAATCTGGCTCCCACTTATCATGCTGCTTTTTCATCAATCCCTAGACAAATCAGAAGCACTGCACACGTTCACTAGGAAGGCCACAGCTACTGACCCATACTCAATGGCTGTTCGGGAGGGTTGCATAGGTGGGATTTTCACATGCCCCAGGCCATTATACATCGAACAAGCCTTTTCAGACCAGCGTGATGTGAAATCAAGGTGAACTATAAATTGGAGGCCTCAACACTACCTTTCTTCAGACTGATGAAGCTGCTTGGATGAGTAGCAAAATCTTTTTATCTCAGAAGAAAAGAAGTCCAGTTACCATTATTCACTTTCCAGACAACTTCACCTGGATGACTGCGAATCTTCACAGGCAAAAGCTTATTGAACTTAAGTCTGTAAACTTATCAAATAAAATTGAAAGCAACCATCATGGAGGAAGTGGCAACGTCTTTTTTGAAGAAAATATACAAAAAGAAACATGCTTCTGTACCTATCTCTATAAAAGGGAAACAAATCTCTTTCTGACCTAATTATCAACTTATTTGTTTCTTAATTACAAAATAAAATAGAATAGAATAAAGCATACTATTGGGATTATATTATTCAGTGGCTACTGAATAATACAAATAATAGAATATTATTACAGAAGAGGATAAAATAATACAATTTCTAATATTATAGAAACATAATTCTAGTCAGATCATAAATTACTGCCAACGTTGAATAGATTTTATTATATGACCTTATGATTCCTTTCTTCATTGGTAGGCACCTAGTATAATATGACCAAAATCTTAGCAAAGCTGAATGTAGCGTAACAGAAAAGAGGCAAACAGTACAGATCCTCTTATTCAGCTATCTAATATTACCTGAGGGCGTAACAGGGGTAGAGCAAGATGGCGGATGGAGCAAGATCAGCATTCTGCTAGTCCCTTTCTTTTTTCACATTTTATTTCTATTCTTTACTATTACTTGCTGTTCTTTTTAGTTTGCCCTTTTTATGTTGTCTGCCCTTTTTACGTTGTTATCTTTGTTATCTCGTTCACTGGGCGCACTCCCCCTTGTTTAGCGCTTGGTGGGTTTTTGGCTTGGTTCAGCTTGCTTTCAGTCTGTTTTCATTTACCAGCTTCCTTTTATCGTTGTTTTTATTTTTTGCCTTCACTAATTTTCCCCCTTGCATGGCTCATGTGAGCTTTTAATTTTTCATAAGCCCATGGAAATATGAATCTGTGAGTGTGGTAGGCTTGGTTGGTGTGTTGTTATGCACCTATGCTGCTAAAATGGTGTATATCAACTTCCCCCTGGATCTGGTCTTCGGACACTCAATGATAACTGGGGATTAATTTTATACTCATTATTATATCTGCGCCACTCAATCTAGGGCTTAATTCTTGGGCTCCCTCAGGAATCAAAGGGAATAGCATGGCGGTGATGTCGCTGGGGGAAGGTTGACATAAGCAGGGTGGATAAAGTAATGCCCATTACTTTACTCTGTATTGTAAGATGCTGATTCCGAGGTAAACACCTATGGCCCTCTACTTCTGTATTATTTCCATTAAACCCTTTGCTCCCTTTCTCTCATGAGTTTCATTCCCTGCCAAAGATCGCATGACTTTTTAATTTATTTTCTATTTTCATTTTATTTTTTTGGTCTGATCTATTTACTTTTTCATTTCACATTCACACACTTCATGGCCTACCTTCAGGGAGTGTGGGAAGCCAATAGCCACAGCATTGGGCTAATGTCTATCCAAAGTTTACAGTCTGAGGTAGGCATGACATAGGAGCTCCACCTATGACATCTAAGATAATGGGTTACAGATGTCTGAAAGCTGTCCCCTGTTCTAGTGCTGATTGAGCTGTAACCAGCTCAATCAGCCCTTCACTCTATCACTGGTGCTGCTGAATGCCAGGTCTGCTGCAAATAAGACCCAAATAAGACCTATCAAGCAGAAGACCTGGCTTGCATCATGGAGACCTGGGTGGGCGCAAAGGGTGATCCTACCCTCTCTTTCATCTGACCACCTGGGTACTCTGTTTTGTACCAAGGTCAACTGGAGGGTAGCGGTGGGGTGGTGGTAACCATTGTATATAAGAACTCTTTGAAGGCTGTTAAGCTCTTAGCACTGGCAATACCAGGTCTTGAGGCACTCCACATGACAGTAGGGGACAGGGATGTATTTGGGATAGTGCTGGTGTACTATGCTTCCTGCGACCCAGCACAATCACTTCTGAAGCTGGCAGCCTTCATCTCTGTGGTGCTATTGAGATTGCCCAGGCTTATTGTACTGGGTGACCTCACCATCCATGCAGAGGTGTTGGTCACAGGGCCAGCTCTTGAGTTCTTGATTTCCATGCCCTCCTTGGACTTATCCCAACTTGTCAATGGTCCTTGTCAACGTGGGTGGGGGTCACATAGACCTTATATATTCTAATGCACAGATAGAAAGAGAGATGGGGGATCCAATGGTGACCAACCTCATGTCGGTCTCGTCATTGTTGGACCACCACCTATTAAAATGCAGCCTTGCAGTGGCACCCCCTCTCCGTGGGGAGGCAGAACCCATTATGATGGTCTGCCCATGCAGACTTATGGGTCCCTCTCAATTTCAAGATGCAATGCACTCACTCCTGAATGCCCCCTTCACTGCTGGGCCCATGAAGGACCTTGGTTTAACGAGGACCTTCAGGCCTTAAAGAGGAATAGAAGGAGGCTAGAGAGCATTTGGAGGTGGGCCCAAATGGATCCCATGTCCCTTTAAATGCAAATCAAATTTGAAGATAAACTGTGTCCAAAAATGTTGTCCCCATGGCCACTGGACTTTTTGGAAAAACAACAACCCGGTAACACCCCCTTAAGCGAGGTTTCCAGGACCTACCAGAGAAGTAGTGAATTTTTTTCCTTCCTTAAAAATCCACCTTTTTAGGAGGCAGATGTCGTGGGAGCGTGTAGATGATCTGGGTTTCTTTTCTTTTCTCTTCTTCTTTTTCCCTCTTAGCACTAACCAGTTGTTCCTGGGGCCAGTCAGTGCTGTTTGCTTGGTTTTTTTTTACTCCCCCCTCCAGTGTGGTCTAGCTGATCAGGTGCTTTTTTCTTTTTTTTCTTTTTATCCCCCCCCCCAGTGCTGCTCAGCTAACCCCCTTTTTTACTTCCTTCTTCATGGAACTGCTATCCCATAGCTTCTGTCACGTGATCAGAGGAAGAGGAAAAGCCGGACCTTCAGAAGATCAGGATCTTCCCTAGGTGAGATAGCATTAGAGAATAGGTGACAAACAGCAGATATGTGAACAATATTTAAGTACAGTACTAGAAGTGTAATGTAAAAGATCAAGACGAATTATTTAAGATGTCCAAAGATGGTATAAAATGAGTAACAGCTTTGGGGTTGGAGGAAATCAAAAGTCTCATGTAATTTTAACCCATATTTAATATGCTAAACTACTTAGGCATTTGTTTTATAAGAAAGGTTTAACCACTGCAAATGAAGAACAGACAGGGCAGATCACCTCTGAAATTAGTTCCACAGTTCATCATGTAAGAACTCCAGTCCTTGTTGTACTAGGGCAATCAGCCTGGTAAGTCTGAATTGCTTTTTCCACAGAGCAAGGAATTGGTGAGAATCCTATTGTTCATGTACAGTATGTTGGGATGAAGGACATCTTAAATTACAGAAGTGTATTGATGCTAGTTAAATTTGCTAAATTACAAAGTGATGCTTACATTTCTCAGAGTGCACCTGTGCACGATGGAAAGTACAGTGGTGACTCTTTAGCTAGCATCAATTTGCCTCTGTGGTATACACCAATGCATTTGTGCTAGTATACTTAAGCAATAGGATTGCTTAATACATCTCCCCAAAGTTTAGGCTCTTCCAGTGAATGCTGTTTTGGAATCCCCATCCCCCTCAAACTGTTGTATAGCATATTCTTGTATGCCATAAGGCATTCCAGGTCCAAAGAAAGGGTACTCTATTTTGTTCTGGTTTTGAACATTAACCCAAACATGTATTTATTATTATGTTTTAATATAGAAGCCCAGCTACTACAAGGAAGGGTAGCAATGAAGGAATTAGAAATGATCAACAAGTGTCAGGTTGTGTCGCTGGAGATCAAGGCCAAGACCACCCACACTGTCAAGATATGTAAAAGTTGATAAAACATATGTTATGTATATTTAACAGAATGTGTAAAGAGAATTGTAAAATGGAGGCAGTTAGATTCTGCAGTGTCATGATGTTAATCCACAAGTGTTAGAGATAAGTAATCACAGGCATGTTAAGTGATGAAGTGCAGGTGGAACTGATTGTAACATCATGATTTGTAATGGTTAGATCAGATTGCATCAGATTGTTAATTAGTGATTGCATCAGATCTTATGAGTGCTGATTAGTATAAAAGGCACTAGCTTACCATTTGTATTTGGGGACTGTTATGGTGAGAACAGTTTACCCCACACTCTGTTTGTCTGTTTGCTATATTGTATATAATGCTTGGTTGTTATGCTGTGTATATTTTTGCTGTATATATGAATATATGAGTTTTTACTCTATTCATTGTCATTGTCTATCTGTTAGCCTAACTCTGCAACCCTTTATATCAATACTGACATTTTATCTACGTTACTGCTGCACTGCTCTGTGGCCAACACATTTAATTTATATATTATATGTAACTGCCCATTTCAGTATAGTCTGTTAATGAATTCCTTAGATGAATCTAATCATGATGTAAAGATTGGAAAGCTGGACAGACAACAGGAAAGAAATCTGACAAGAAAAGAAATAGATTTGTTTGAAATATGGTGCTGGAGGAGAGCTTTGCAGATACTGTGGACTGCCAGAAAGTCAAATAAGTGTGTCCTAATTTAAGTCTAGTCTGAACTATCTTTGGAGGCAAAAATGAGGAAACTGAGGCTGTCCTACTTTGGACCCGTCATGGCAAGGCAAGATTTTCTGTAAAAAAAAGAAGAAGAAGAAGAAGAAGAAGAAGGCAGAAAAGAGATGGACCAAATATGAGAGGAAGGGACTCCCTAAAGGAAAATACAGGATTGAGTTTGCCAAGAGCGGACCAGAGCTACAGAGGGCAGAACAGTTTTGAGATCGCTCATTCAAAGGGCCACATTTTAAAAGAGATATAGAAACAATGAAGATAAATAAATGGTCAGATATTATATCAAATAGCTTTGCACTGGCAATATATTTCTCCCATTGCTTATTAACCATCACATTGTCAGATAAATTTGTTATAGGGTGGCTCAGATAATTTAAGCAATATGCTGGTCTCATGCAGCAATTGTTGAATCATGTTTTGAACTTAAGGAGAACAACACCATTATGACAACAAACCAGTAGCTAAAACATTTATTAGTTCAAGTCAGAATGTTAAATTTATCCCCTGCTGTATTGTTCTTCATCACTGCAAGAGGTGTCAAGTCATAATATTGCAGTAACAGTAGACACCACAGCTGGCAGATTTCTGTATTTACTGCCACTCTTAAGGTTGCATGAACACATTCATTTTTACACCTGACAACCCCCTAGCAATCCTGTCTCTGCTTAGCACTGTACATGCCATTAATGGCATGTGGCCTCTCCCATCCTTCAAGCTTCTCGGGTGTTATTTTACAAAAGCACATCTAATTCCTTTACCCAATTTCTTCATTTCCTCTAATCTCTCATCTCTCCTCAGCCATTAGACATTGTGTTGCCTCAGGCAAAGCAGCAAGTGATGCCACCCATCCACCCATCCCATCCTCAACCAGGATGCATAGTATCCAAAAAGCAATTTGGGCACTTGAGCCCTGTAAGACGATATCTTCAAAGACATCCGGTAGTCAAACTGCCGTCTTGCAAAATTACTGGGAAATTTCATTCATCTTACAAACAATGCGCCTTACGGGACATTCGACTTGCAAGGTACCACTGTATCTCACTTTTATCTCACACAAGCTAGACATTACTTTGCTGACACCTGCATTTGAAGAACAATTGGATTGTCAGCCACAATAGCCAGTCCACTGATGAGAGATTCCATCACCAAAAGTGGACTATAATATAGTTTAAGCATTTAAAACAAGTTTGGGACATGAAGCATGGACTGTGGGCATTTTGTTAATGCTTAGATAAAATATGGCAATGAAACTATTTCCAAGTCTGTAGGCACTGACAAATGGCAACAAATGTCACTCCCCTAAAATTACCTGAAATCTGGTACCTTTGTCTAAATATCACACAAAGCAACAAGTCATTGCCAGCAGCATAAGAGACAGGAGAGCACAAATGTAGTAGGATAAATTCTTGAGGGTCAAGCTAGCATTTCCAGACGTGTGTGAAGGGCAGTAATAAGTCTTGTCTTTGTACGCTAGGCAGGCACTTTGATTTTAATTGTTCCGTGATCATCTTCAAATGCCAGCCAATGACATTAATCTGAATTGCATGCATTTTTTAAGTTGGTCTATTTTATAGGCTTGCACAAGTAGTTAAAATTTTAATAGCAGCAGGTATTTTGCTTATGTGGAATTCTCCTGTTCAACACTTATATTTACAGTGCTTTAGATTTGTGCATCCCTTAGAGAGGCATCATAGCAAATCGTGGCATTTTGCTCTGTGCTGACAATCCCAGTTAACTAAATCATCATTATTTGTTGTTATATTTATTTGAGTCTGCTAACCTTGACAATATTTGCCTGTGACAAAGAAGGTTCAAAAAAATTTAAAAATCAAAAAGGTAAATGTTTTAGAGATATGGACTTCTCTGATTTAAAAAATCATTTGAACTGATATGACCAATATAAAAAAAATTTCAGTTTTCTGAGATCAACAGTCTAATCCTATACAAGTCTAGTCAACAGGAAGCCTTCTCTCTCTCTCTCTCTCTCTCTCTCTCTCTCTCTCTCTGTGTGTGTGTGTGTGTGTGTGTGTACACACACACACACACACACACACACACACACACACACACACACACACACACACACACACACACACACACACTGTATTGAGATACAACCTGAATCCTCCTTTGCTGTAACCTGCTTTGCAGGTTGAAGATCTTCTGCTTTTAACAACAACTTGAAACCTTCAATGGCAGTTCAAGACTAATGCCTCAAATTCTCTAGTAATCTACAGTAATTTTTTTAAGCCACAGGTAAACATTTAAAACATCACATTAACAGAACTAAGACAAACATAGCAACTAAGAGTAAAAACACTGCAATAAATAAAAATAAAAGTAATACCAGTAGCAAAGCAAAATGTTGCTGTCATAAAAGGAGTGGAATAGTAGGTGGGAAATCCACAACAATTGTAGAAAAAAATCCAAAACAATATCCGCCAGTCATCCAGGTGAGTTTATCTGGACCTTAAGTCATGGCAACTGGACTTCTTTTCTTGATCGACTGAAACATTTCACTACTCATCCAAGCAGCTTCATCAGACTTTGTCAGTCACAGCCTTCAGACTGACAAAGTTGCTTGGATGAGTAGTGAAACATTTCAATCTCTCAAGAAAAGTCCAGTTGCCATGACTCAACTTCCAGATATTCAGCCAGGTATTTCCCAAAACTGGAAAAACAGTGCTGCTTGTCATTTCTTGGCCTTCAGCAGAATTTCCTGTTAGTTGAAAATATTTATGTCAAACAATAGTAAAGCTATGTAACTGGATATAGGTGATTCTTGATTATTGCTTTCTAGTGTCATTATCTTTGTCATCATCTAGATCTTGTAAAATAATTGAAATTGTATACTCTTACATAGGATTTTGCAGTATTTCAAATTTTTAGTTTTAAAGTTGGAGGGAAGTCATTCTCCTAATATCCATGAACACAACCTTCTGCCTGCTGCCCTTTGTAGGAACTGAATGAATTTGTATCAGTCTTTCTTTGTATACTGAAGGACATTGTGGCCAGAGCAGAGAGACCATCATGGGGACAAGAATAATTATGTTAATTATAGATCTCCTTATCTTGAGCAGATGCCAAGCACTGAGACTGGAAAGGTTACTTGGGCCAGAGGAAGCTGTTGTTAGCTTGGTGGTTTCTGTCACTTGCTAATTTATCATGCTCTATAAATTTGTAAGACACAGCCTGCTTTCTTTAAAACAAAACAAAACTTTATGGAAACCTACTCATGGCCTGACTTCTTCAAGGGAAGCAGTTTCTGGGTAAAATGGAGCAGCTGTGTTTTTGTGGAGGATGGGCAAGGAAGGCTCCCTTGTGAACAGGAGGGCAAGAAACTGAATCCTTTGGGCCAGGCCACCCTCTCTGCACCTTTTACAAGCACCAGAGAAACGGCCAGTCAGTGGTGTGCAATACTTGGGGGGGGGGAGAGAATGGAGTGGGGAAGGATGGAAGAATGGATGGATTCCGAGGCACCCCTGGATGGGTTTCCCAGTGCCCCCCCCCGCCAGAGCCACTGGTTACTTTGGAAAACCCGGCACAAATCTATAGGTAGCAATATTTTTGCAATAATGGGTGCTATACCACTCAATGAGGAACACTTACCTTATCCCTATGTGGGGCTTTGGCTAAGATCATCTTTGCTATTCATCTTTCCTTGCTTGAGGCACTTTCCCTCCCTTGCACCCACTGCAGTTTTCTCTTTGCAGAGGAAAGGAGTGGAGTTTCATGCTCATCTCTGCATGGAGAAGAGGAGCAGGCCAACCACTGAGAGAGTTTGCCCACATGCTGTCTGATATGAGCCTCTTTGTGTACTGCATAGCATCCAAATGATGTTGTCAGTTGACCTTGAGGGATTGATCATGAGGTCTCCACCTCCCTCAACCAAAAGAGTTCCTTGCATCCAATTTCAAGACAGATGGTGTGGAGATATTTTGAATTTGTATATTATGCCATGTAATATGCAGGTATTAAGAGGACTGTTTGGTTTTTAAGGAACTTTTTCACTGCCAGGTAATCTCCGAAATGGCCTCACTGTGAACCCACAGTAGAAAACTCTATCTTCACCCCACCTCATGCACTGACAGCTCAAGAAATCACTGATTTATGAACAGCAACAAACAGAATTGTTCCAGGTGCCTTTTGTCAGAACAAAACAGGCCAGATGGACCAGATGTACACCATGCTGGACAGGGTGACAGATAGTGTACTTCTCCTTAAGAGGAGGGACCCAGATGTCTTGCAAGACAGCTGGAGGCAAACAACCACCTGCTGTATCCGCCAGGAGATGTTTAAAGGAAGTGATGGTGTGATTAGCCAACAATAGCTCAAGTGTTCAGAAGATGGATCAGATGACTATTAATTCACTCCCCTCTGGGGTTGAAGCAAGAGACCTTAGTATTCCCTTTACCCGATTGCTAAAAATAACAAAATGCAACTGCTAGATTGCTTGTCAGAGGTGGAAGAAGAGATTGTACCTTGCCTGAACTGCAATATTTTATTGGCTTCTGGTTTGTTTGCAAGCTCAAGTTGATGTGTGTGTGTTTAACCTTTAAAGCCTTAATCAAGTTGGGACTGTGACATATGTTGGACCACCTTGTCCCACATCTATTCATATAGTCACCATTAGAGGTTCTCGTTTAAACACCCTTGTCAGCCAAAGTATGTCAGGCCATGATTTTAAAGATAAAGCCTTTGGAATGCCCTTTGCAGCAATGATAGCTTGGCAGCAACATCACCAGTGGTTAGAAACCAGACGAACTAGGTTTTAAAGAACTTACTGCAGTGGCATTTTACTTCACACCTTCTATGTCTTTTGTGTTTTTGTTAGCTCTTTTATTTGAATTATATTTTTAGGACTGGTCCCTGGCAAGTCCCTCATATGGGGTAGAAATGAACTCTGTGAGTAAATAAGATACAGTCTTTTAAACAGGAACCACATGGCACAGTGTTTAAAAAGGCAGTAGTACATTTAAGAGTCTACTCACAACTTGAGTTTAATCCCAATAGAATGAGATAGCCAGCTTAAGGTGGATTTAGATTTATGTCCTTCTGATGTTGATAAATTGAGTACCGAGTATGTTGAGGGATGGACAGGCAATGTATAACCTGCATAATTAAATTGTTAATTGCAGAGAAACTGTTTTAAGTGCTATGGGGCTGTAATATTCAGAACACTTTGCTTTAAACAACCCAGACAGGACTCGGGAATGGTAATTATGGTTACTTCGGCAATAGATGAAATCAAATAGTAAGTTGCAAATGGAATAAGCCCATAGAAGCCAATGAACTTGCATAAGTGTTAACTCACCAAATCCCCACTGTTTCAATTGCCTTAGTCTAGTTCCAACTTACTAGTGAATTTCAGAAGTAAGAATCCCTTCTATGCTGGCTTACTCATTTCTGCTTCCATTAAGTTACTGCTGTTCTGCAATCAGTTAAACCAGATTTTCTTTGCTATTTATTTGCAGGTTAAGCTGCTATCTCATGACTACTAAAAACCACTTCAAACAGCTGGAAATTGCTGCTCCTAAAATCGTGTCCCCTCAGCCTTTTAAAAAAAAAAATTGTGACCACGGCCACTTTAGCGCAACCCAGGGAGTTTTCCAAGTACCAGTTGTTGGGTGGTAGTAAAAATGTTTTTTGCTGTTCTCATGTGAATTTTTAACCAGAACTTATGTCCATAGGGAATTGGAAACACTGCTTCATCTTTTTGTCCCCATTGCAACACAGCCCTGTGGCCCTCTCCACAACACACACACACACACACACACACACACAGAGAGAGAGAGAGAGAGAGAGAGAGAGAGAGAGAGAGAGAGAGAGAGAGAGAGAGAGAGAGCTCTCGGAGGCGGTGGCATGGGGATTCACCTCAAGAGGCAGCCTCTCCCATGCAGGCTGCTCTTTCTCATGCCTCCTTTTCGGAAGCACAAGCCTTGGATGTTGGTGCTTCGCTCCCTCCCCTTCCACTGAGAAAACGGGGCCGGGGATCACCCTCTCCCCTCTCCTCCCCAGGCTGCCAAAGAGCTGCAGCTGGCACTGTTGGTGAAAGCGCCGTGGAAACGGGGTGGTGTGTCTCTGTGTCTGTGTCTGTCTCTCTCTCTCTGTGTGTGTGTGTGTCTGTGTCTGTGTCTGTGTCTGTGTGTGTGTGGTCAGTGGGGTCGTGGGGACACAAGAACTGCATCTTCACCCACGTGACCATTACCAGGGAAAAGCCGGCTTTTATTTTGAGCCGATTTTTCCAGCCATGGAATAGCCGTGGAATGCCTGGTAACACTAATTAGTAACTTCCTTCTTGCAAGTATCACTCCTATAATACTTCCTAGTACAGCTGGGACACTAATGATGGATTGCTCTTGCCTTAACTAGGAAGCTTTTGTTCTACAGGAGTAGGATATGCTTCCCAACAGCAGTGTTGGGGAATGTGTGGCCTCGAAACTGCAACCAATTATAGAATTATAGAATAATTGAGTTGGAAAGAGTCTATAAGACCATTGAATGCAACCCCTTGCTCAGTGCAGGAATCCAGATCAAAGCAGATATGACAAATAGTTGTCCAATTTTCTCTTGAATGGTACAGAATGGTTTATAAATTGTGTTGTGTTGGATTCATATGCAATCTTTCTCCCAGAACTGAGGCACAAGGTGGCTTACAAAACTGTCATAAACCATTTCAAAACAGTGGAAAATTAAAATACTATAAAATTGCAAATATTAAAGTATGATTCAGTTCATTATTAAACCCCAAACATTTTAAAGTTATTTTTAAAATACTAGGAATACCTCACCTTTAACAAGAGAACCACCATGTTGGATAAAATATGCTAGTTTGGAATACTTATTTTCTGAGCTGGTGTTTAAATGAAAAAGGACTTGGTCTTGGGCTGCCATGGGAGGTAGGGGGCAAACCTGATGATGATAAGAATTGCAGCCCAACAACATGGGGGCGTGTGCCTCATGTTCCTCATTTCTGACTTTCTTTCATTGTTTTGTTTCCTTCCACAGACCTTCTGAATTACCTACCTGACACGGTTAAAATGTCAAGCTTATAATCAGCTATTATACTCAGTGCTACTTATTCTGGGCCATCTTAATGCTTTTTTGTTTGTTTGTTTAAAAAACAGCATCCACAGTTGCACATCCAGTTGTAGTCTATAATTGTACACCTGGCTTTTAAAGAAATTGCCATGTATAAGATGATATGCCCCTGGGTAATTGCTATTTAAAGGCTACTGAGTTGGAATGTGTGAGTATTTCAAAAGAGCAGAGTTCATCGCAGCTTCCAAAGTTGAGAATGTGTACAAAGGGCTGTGGAAGAGTTAAGAAAACTTTAGGGCAGAGAAATCAAAAGGCAAGAAAGGGTAGCAGGGATCCAAAGGCACTGACTCCTGCTGCCCAGCTGCTTTCCGGGTATGAAAAAATTGAACTACAAAGGGAAATCTGTGGGGCTGGGGAGCTGTCAAAATCAACCAAGAAATGGAAATTTATTGCAATTCTCTGGGACTTCTATTTCCACTTACTGCAATAAGACTATCTTGATGCTGTTGTGGACTGTTGCTTTTCAGCTCTAAGTGACTAGGGCAAGAGCCTGTTGTCAAACTCCACAGATATATTTAAAAACAGCCGTGTATGTATTCACTATATAAGATGGCATTGATGGTTTGTGCCCCAGGGTTCCTTCATTCTACAGTCTGGTAAAAGAAGTACTTGTGTGTGAGAGTGTTGCGTAGTTACAGTCATGACCAACTCTTCGTGGCTCCATGTCCATGTAGTTTTCTTGGCAGGAATACTGGAGTGGTTTGCCAGTTCCTACTCCAGGTGCCTACAGCCACTGGTATTCCCTGGTGGTCTCCCATCCAAGTGCTAATCAGGGAATAGTCAACCACAATGCTATCTATACCAGTTTATTTAAAAGTAAGTCTCGGTACATTTAGTTTTCAAGTTTCCAGTGGGTCTTGCTCCCAAATAGGGGTGCATGAAATTGCCACATAAGTCTCAATCTTGAAGAAAATGGGCGAGTGGTTTTAAAAGCGGTTTTCAGGGGGTTCTCAGTTCACACATAGTTTTCAGCCAGGTTGTTCTTGTGTCTTCTGCCTTATGTGTACAACCAGGTCATCTACAAATTCACTGCCCTTTAAAATGAAAGACTATTCCACAAACAGCTTGATAACGAGTCTGTGTGGACAAATACATACATGTCGTCCTTTAGGACACAGCAATCCATGATGGATGGTGCTCTACCCAGTCTTAAATTAGACTGGAAAAAGTGTGGCCTTCCTGATATTGTCAAAGTGCACACTCAAGCATTCTTCATCTCTAATGATGCTGACTAAAGCTGAAGGCAATTGCGCCTCAGTGCCTGGAGGGCCTACTGTACCCTGTCTTTGATGAAAGTGTTATGATAGACAAATAGATAAATTGTACTTTTGCTTAAACATTTCCTTACTTTTGAACTAAATGAGGTGCTTTCCTTGTGTAGCTTTCTCTGGGAAGCCTAATCCAAAAATTTAAACTACAAATACTGATAAACATTTCCCATCTATCCCATTAAGTTTAACAACTTTCTTCTTCTTCTTCTTCTTCTTCTTCTTCTTCTTCTTCTTCTTCTTCTTCTTCTTCTCCTCCTCCTCCTCCTCCTCCTTCTCCTCCTCCTTCTTCTTGTCCCACTTGGTGTCGGGGTCCGCTAATCCCATTAAGTAAATTGACTGTAATAATCATGACCACAAATGGTTTGCATAACCACATTTTCTTTTAAGATTTATATCTGTATTTTAAAATAAGGGATCCTATAACACAGGTTGAGGTATCTGTGTCAGCTTTGCAGATCATGGGCCAGCTATCAGTCACTATTCAAGTCCTGATGAAAAAATAAATGTCTGCTTAAAGTGGGACACATTTTCTTTAGTTTTATTTTTCAATTTAGGCCTTCTTTTATTCGGCCCTCATTCAGCCTTCAGACTTGTTTTAGGTTTATTTTAGTCTCTTCTGTGTTTTGCAAGAATTACATAAAAAGGAGGAGGCTTCATTCCCCACCAAAGTGATATCTCCCACATGCCTGCATTACAAAGAAGCTCACTAAGCTGCTACTGTACCATTCACAGACGCACAAAGAGGCAATGTTGGCAAGTGCAGAAAGACTTGCAGACTTCAGAAAAGCTGGTTGCCTGCCAGCGTTCACTCTTTTAAACAATGCCTTTCTGAGCCATGTCCTTCTTTGCTTTAGTCCACCTATAAGAATACCACCACACCAATCACTTTCCATGGCCTATACAAATAAACTGGTGTTAAAATGAGGTCTGCTCCCCATTTTTTTTCTTTGTTAAACTTTTTGCTGTTCTTTACATCATGGTGATGGCAATCTCTTTTCTCTGGTAGCTATCGCAGATGTACCAAATAAACATATCTCAGGGAAATAAAAATAATAATAATTTCAGCACAATAATATGTGGAAATTCTGCTTGGAGCTAAAAGATTATAGTAAGTGAAGAGTGCCATCTACAGGCCAGATTCCTGAATTGGTTAATAAGAGATGGAAAATCCCTGTACTTTCCTATATAGGGGTCATATATCCCTTAGTTATTTTTTCCAGGAAAGCATCCGTCCATTTGATTCTCCTCAGTCCTCTGTGTCATTTCAAATAACACCATTGTTAGGCACAGCAGACTTTCTTCTGGCCGTAGTACTCTTCTTCACTGTTTCCCTCCTGATACTTAAAATAAAAATAATTCACAATCATAACAAATCTATTGGTTTGATTCAGATATTGTTTTTACTACACATCCATGAATTGATTGGTTAAGGTTGCAAAAAATGCACTATTTTAACAACTACAGAACTGGATTTTTAAAAATTATTTTTGTTTCAGAATACCCTACTTTTACGTTTTTCTTCATTCACTACAAATGCTTCCTGATATAACTACTACTTATGGACAGAGAATTTTAGACTATATTACCAACTTGCAACACAATGCCTTTTTTTAAACACTGTCTGGGGTTGTTCTTTGAATTTAGCTTGACAGTGTATCAATCAATCAATCAATCAATCAACTCCCTTCCTACTTTATCAAGATATCATGCAAGCATAATGGGGAAACAGTCAACCTGGAATCTGGATTTTGTGAATAAGCTTCACTCTGTATCTGCATCCCACTTTTTGATACTGCACAATGAAAAACAGACAGAAGTAGAAGTGATGGCCCAATGCCAGAGCTTGGAAAAATTGCTTTGGATACTATAGCTTTCAAAATCCCCCAGCAGCTCAGTGTTGGATAGGTTTGGAATGTCATTATTCCCTTTTTGATTCAGACTGAAGTATGGAGAGATCTGCCCATTGCCATCCCCTTCTCTTGAAAAGAGTCTAGCTGCTTCTTGGTTATACTGGAAGAAATAACATTTCACTTACAGTGAATGCCTTTTTTTCCACATATGTATGGAATGAAGGTGTACATCTAAACACTCAGAGAGAGATGGTGGGGGAGAGAGAGAATGAAGATGGAATGGAACTATATCTCCCACACATCTATTTTAGACAGCAGAAAATGGAGGGAAGGTAGCCCGCAAAGGAAGTGACAGGAAGGGACGTTCTCAAGGGCTCTGTGACACTGAAAATAATTCTATGCTTATGTTACCACCAGTGGACAGGATCCCCACTGACACCAAGTATTATAGGAGACGCATGCCAGATTATGATATTGTAGAAGTGCTAGTCCAAAAAAGTAATTTTCCCAAGTTCTACTTCAGTAGAACTTCAATATATATATGGGGGGGGGGGGAATGTCATATGTGAAATGACTCTTGGATGGAGATGAATTGGGTAAATAATCTGCCATGGTATCCTGTTTTTCTCCACTATGTGCTGTAGATTTCTTCAAAATTAGAGCAGTCAGAGGCAAACACACTGCCAAGTCCTTTCCCCTTCCAGTTGCTCTGTGTGATGTCACAGTTCAGCTGTCATAACATTCTATTACCCTTGACCAGCGTGGCCCCAACTCGACATATATATAGACAGTTATCTGCATGCTGGTCTGCTAACTGGATCTTCATGGGCACAAGGAAATGTATGGGATTATGAAAAACACAGAAAATCTACAGTGCATGTGTAGGCTGCCAATTTTTCTGTTGTCTTGGTTATTGCTCTTAATCTGAATGTGTCTATCAGCATCCAGCAGCACTTTTTAAGGACTGTCTTTGCAGGAAGAGCATATATATATTCTGTTCACGCCATTTCTATTCATCTGTAGTTCTGATGAATTATTTGCAGATGCATCTCAGAGCTATTTAAAATACAGGCTTGGTATATACAGTGGTTGCAGTCCTGTGCATTTCACTTTAGAACAAAATTTACTGTTCTTCTCTTGGATTCTAAGTTATTTACAAGAGATGGATTAGGATGTAAATTCATTCAAGTTTTAAGTATTAACTTCTATATGTCTTTTGGGGATGGACAGGGCAGACAGCTTTGGAATGCCAGATCATGCCCGGCACAAGTGAGGAGGTAGACAAAGTCCGGAGGTAGACAGATAGATAGAAGTTATTAAAGGCTTCTGCAAGCCACAATTTTCCACAGCAGGATGAGTCTTGTCATTCTATTTTTATTTCCAGTATTAGAATGCCCAGACTATGCTAACAAAATACAGTATGTGCAATAAAACAGCATTTTACCTGTTCATGTGGTAGAATTTGAGACTGTGCAATTTCCTCACCAAAATGTCCTCCAGATGGAGTTCCTCACATGCCAGCCAAACACAGAGGTTAAACAATTGAACCACTGATGCATCTACTTGGCTTTAATTGTCCAGCTTGAGCCAAAGAAGAATCTATATGCAGCTAATTCTTCCCACTGTAAGATGCCCATCCAAGTCAGTGGGATGTTACCAAAAAACAGCAGGCACTTGGCTCGATAGCACAGTAAAAAGCCTACAGAAAATGCCCTCCTTTATTGAGTACAGATGCCCTTTCCTGTAGGCATCTTCAAAGTTGTAGCTTCAGGGGCATATAAAAGAACCAGCAAGACTCAGTATATCACTATGGGACATCTCAAGGAGAACCCTTCATTAATGAGTTCATGTTGAGCAAAAGTAGTTTTCAAAAACCTGACTAAAAGGAAGACCTCAGGATGCCTGAGGCACTTTGGCTAATACGGGGAAGACAACAGATTCAAGAAATGCTGCTAGTTCCCAAACACTATGACATAGCCTTAGAATAGATCTATCCATGATGATGTTTCCTTCATGCTCAGATCAGGTCTTTTGTAAGGAAAGTATGTAGCAGAAGCAATATGTTGAAAATCATTCTAGATGTATGAATTGTGGAAATACCTTGAACTTGTTGCATAATTTCAAAACTGGGGGACATTCCTCACAAGGAACAAATATTGAAACAAGCAGCCAAAAAGAAAAGAAAAAGAATTCCACATGAACACATGCACACAGTTCTGAGCTCACTGCCCACAGATATGATATCACTTGTGTGACATAATTCAAAGAACACACATTAAGAGATGGATGATTAATTCCAAAATATTTGCTGAGGGAGGCTTGATACCCTTCCTTTCACCACAGGCCATTTTCAGACTGCAGCCATTTCCGGCTAAGATGCTAACCTGGCCTCAGCATCAGCCATGTGACTTTGGGACATAAATATCAGCATTTGGAACTACAGTGGTACCTTGTATAAAGGAATTAATTCATTCCAAATGAAATTATATTAAGCAAATTTTCCATAGGAATGCATTGAAAAAAGAGTAATCCCTAATCGTGACCATTTTATGTTGTACAGATTCGCCCCATAGGTGATTCTGTTAAGCAAATTTAACTATCTCTGGAATTTTTTATGTTGTACAGATTTATGTAATACAGTAACCCCCTGCCTATCACGGGGGTTAAGGACCCACCCGACTCGCAATGACTGAAAATCTGCAATATGCAGAAGCAGGTTGGGTGGGGCCTGGGGGGCGGTGGGCGATCAGATCCCCTGCTGCCACCGGCACACCCCAGTCTGAGAAGTCTTAGGGCAGCCCACGCTGGTGGCATTGCGGGATCTGACCTTCCGCTGCCGCCCGCTCGCGCCGCCCCGAGACTTCTCATCCACGGCCATGTCCATTGAAATGCATTGGCTCAATGCATTTCAATGAAGAAAAAATTACCCATTGGGAAAAATTTCTCCATTGAAATGCATTGAGCCAATACATTTCAATGGAGATTGTGTGCCAGCAGCATGGGGCGATGTGCTCGACCCCCGCCGACCACCCGTGTGGCCCCGAGGCTGCTTCAAAGAGCACAGACCAGCTGTGTGGGACAATGCGATCGCTCCCCCGCTGCCCGCCCGCGCGGCCCCGATGTGTCTCGGAGGAGTGCGGGCCGGCTACATGGGGTGATGCGATTGCCCCCTGCCACCCACCCACGCAGCCCCGCATGGGCCAGCAGCGATGGGGAATCGGATCCGGGGCTTGGGGAAGGGGGGAGGATTTTAAAGCCTGGGCTTTTAAACCTCCCCCCCTTCCCCTAACCCCGGGCTCCAGCTCATTGGCACTGAGGTGGGGAAATAAAGGTTTTTCTCCCCCACTCCAGCACTAATCAGCTGGAGCCAGGGCAGGTACTGTGATCCTGCGATATAGTGGGACTGCAGTACCTGAAACATGAAATGGTGGGAGGTGACTGTACAAACCATTTGTTATATGAGGGTCCACTGTACCCACAAGGTGTTAGAAGATAAATGTCCTGAGGTGAGGTCCCAACTGCTCATTATTCACTGTTTCGCTGTAGGCTAAAAAAAGTATATGTTGTTCAAGGGCTCTCATTCCATCATTTATTCCATTTCATACTTTGTATTAGAATTATTTCAGTTTGCATACACACACTCTTGGAATTGCACATACTGTGACTTTATTTGAGAATTATTTTTTTCCCTGTAAATCTGCTAAAGAATCTAGGGGCAATGGTACACTTTCATGATCTTTAAAAATTCAGGGTACTTGCACCATTAAAGAGGCGGACGTTGGTGGAATTTGTCTGATTCACATCTCATAGACATCACCATAGAAAAGCTATGAAGTTAGGGTGTGCATTGGCTGAAAGCATATGAACACTTGTATAGGCTATCATGCTTCTTTAAAGACATGCTTGCTTTTGCTCCAAGATGCCAATAAATGAAACACAAATAATATAGTACTACAACGTGGTCCTGGAAGACTTGTTAGATCTCAGGGCACTGACTGAAGTCTTAGGGAATTGTTGTGTTTCTCAAGATCTTTACTTCTGGAGAAATACATGGCAGGGCTGGAGGAGAAAACTGTTTGATGGGTGGGAAGGGGGCTTTTAAACCTATGTGTCATCTTCAGCCTTTCCCACCTGGTGTAATGCATCATTAGTTCAAGGTGATGCCACGAATAATGGTACAATAAAAAGCCAGGAGTTGGGGAGATAAGTAGGGAGACAACTTGGACCTATCTTGCGATCCAAAGCAAGACTGGGAGTGGAGCACCCATTACTGCAGCTCATGAGACTTTGTGTTTCATGAGTCCTGGTGGCAGCAGGGAAGGGTCTTGGTGGGGGAAAGAATCAATGGCTGGTTATGAGCTTCCACAGACCCCAGCAGCAGTACAGATCCTGGGGGTGGGGGTGGGGGGTTCCAGCCCCGTCAATTAGCTGACTCTTAGCTAACTGTTTAACCTTTTACCTCCCACCTGGCCAAATAGGCTGATCAGAAGCATGCTTGCAAAAGGATTCCGTGTCTGGTTGAAAAATTGAAAACACAAAAAGAATATTGGTGTGTTTTTTAAAAAAAAATCAGATCTTGAAAATATTTTAAATATACATATTTAAAAAGAATAGAGAACTAATATTCAGAAGCTCATGCATTTAAACTGTGAATATTCTTTTTATTTTTATTTTTATTTTGCTTTGTGGTTGGGGGTGCTCACACTTGATGCCATCAGAGTTTTGGTTTCTGTCATAGTCTCCATTTCACCCATATGATCACTATACAATTGCATAGTAACTTTAAAAAACAAAACTTTAAAGATGTTATGTGTCATCATGCCACCTCTGATATGTGGTGAAGTAAAGATGTAAAATATCTGGAAACCTTCATAACCCAGATGTTCTTAGATTGTAGTTTCCAGAAGCTTTCACCACTAGATATACTTTTCTGGGAACTACAATCCAGGAACATTTTTTCCATTTCATCCCCCACCCAACGTTTCTGGAAATTTTACATCTCTGTGTGACTATATGAGTTAATGGCCTCCCAAATATATTCAAAGTTCTGCTGTTATGTTGCAAACCAGAAACATTTCATATTAAGTTGTTCTCTCTTCCCCAATGGCAGTAGTCAAAATGGCCTACAGGATACTTACAGGATACTATTCACAAAAAGGCACTGAGGAAAAGAAAATCTTAGAAGTCAAGTCCTTTTTTTCCTCATTTAGGGAAAGCTGCTCATTTCGAGCCTCTTCAGAAAAAGGAGATGGTAAAACAATTTTGAATGTTCAGTGCCTAGAAAACCATACAATTTTAATTAATTTTGTTATAGGTACATCTTGCTTTGTAGCACAAGACGATCTCAGTAAAAGACTCTGCTTCCATGCAGTGGGATAAAAATAAAGCAATCAATGTTGGGAACCCAGAGGGAACGTGATCTCTGATAGCATTATGCTTTCTACTTGTATTCGATGGGAAACTAGCAGAATCTCTGTGCATATTTCACCAGTCCACATAGCACAGCTGGGGAATGAAGGGGCATGGAAGGACACATGAAAATGTTGAGGATTCTCATTCTTATGCGTTCACTGAAAAGCACAAAAGAGTTTTGTGAGCACACTGGTCTCTCAAATCCAAACTGCTTGGGTTTATACAACCTAAACATTTGCCTATCTCTTCCATTGTATGGCAATATCATTGTAACATACAATGCTCTAATAATTGCTTCAGGTGGGCTTCTGTCATGGGAGTATGTTACAAAGATTTTCTACCATTTAATGAAAAGCAGCTACAATTTCCAAGTAGTTGCATTCATCTTGAACAACCATGTTCCTTTAAAATACAAATGCAAATTATTTCATGATCGCAAATCTGTAGTGGAAGGGAAGCATTGTATATGCTAGTGAGTCTTTGATGAGGTATTAATGAAATACCATACCAAGACACAAAATAAAAAAGTGAAGCTCCCTTGTGTCTGATTCTGCCGCTAGAGCAGGTGCCACATTCTTACTGGTTTAATACCTGACATCAAAGCACTGTTGAGATTCCCTCCAGAGAGTAATGCTTCTGCCTGAGCTGATATGTTTAATAAGGCGTAACTAATTTCTTTCATGCCTTCTGATAACAGCAAACATGTCTTTCCCCAATTAAATACAATATGCTTAACATTCAAGGCTGGGCTTACATTTGAGTCTAGATGGTGTGCAGTCATTGGAGCATATGTTGGGAGCATGGCAGTGTTGCCGAACTGGCTAGATTTATAAAACACCCCTTCAGAGTCTCATTGTTGCTCTAAAAATCAAAACCTTGCTGTGCTTGTGGGCACTCCACAGGCTGCTTTGATTGTAAAACTTGTCTGGCCAAGGATAAGAATACCGTGGGTTAAAAAAATGTGTCTGAGGAGAAATAGTCTTCTGCTCCAAGTGAGCCAGCTTAAGCCCTCAAGAGGAAATTTCTCACAAGACAGCCGTCCTGCAAAAAAACAATGCAGATCAAATCACCCTGTGCTGTTTTTCAGCACCAGGTCTTCGGGAGATCATGGGAAAGCAATGAGCTTGGAGTGTTGAGCCTTCACTGGCACAAAATCTGCCAATTGTTCTCTTTCTGTAAGAGTGACCCATTTAATTGTTCATTTTTTAAACAGTATACCAATTGTCCCTTGGCAGACTAAAGGCATCAAAGAGGATTAGTTAGTTGTGGAACCAGTTGGGAAGGAGAAAGTAAGAAAACTAAGTGGAATTGGACACTGCATAACTCTCAAAAGACATGACCCCTTTGGTCAGCCACTCCAAGTCATATAGAAAGACATGTGGCTGCCATATTTGATCTTCTGGGTGAACCTGCATGCTATCTCCATCTCTGCCTGACCTGTACCCCTTTGACCCATATCAGGCCTCTTTGGACTGAAATCACTCTCATAGAACTGCCCCAAAGTCCAAGATGTAGTGAGATAATCCTCATAATTGATACCTGTCTACTGAATTTCCGGTTCTGACATAGAATCTCTTTATCCTGACCTTTCTTGAAACTTCTGCCTGTATCTTAGCCTGTATCTGCACTCTCCCATCTGGATTACAATATTTACCAGCTTCAAGACAGTCTAAGAGGCTTGGAGTAGGGTGGTGGTGGTGGATGAATCTTCTGTAGAGATCCTAACAGCATTAGTGTTCCTACCTTTGCGAGAAGGATCCCTGAAATCTATAGACCCAGGGGAGCACTGTGTGAAAGACAATGACGGCTGTGACCTTCTGGCCGCTGCACAATTTCCCTGTAGCTTCCACCTCATAGCAGGAATAAGACCTTGCTCTAAGTCAGCTTCCTCCGTGTTCCTCTCCAACTGATGTATGCCACCTGGTTGAGGGAGGGAGAAGAAGGCTTTAAAATGAGATCTTCTGCAGAGGCAGAACTTCCACCGGGTGGGACACCAGTGGTGGAGGATTGGCCCTTTGAAGAAGAAGGGAGGACACAATTTTCAAATACTTCAAAGGACTAATTTTTATTTGTCTGCCCAAAGTTATTACTTGATGTGCTCTGGCAATTGAATCAGGGCAATTGAACTTCTCTTCTTGTGGGACTGAAACTTTTTGCTGCTCATCCAAATAGCTTCTTCCATTTGAGAACAGTTGATGGGAGGCTTTCAATTTATAGTTCACCTAAGTTTCACCTCACCTTGGTCTGAATAGTTGCCATGGCTCAACTCCCAGATAATCTCACTTGGATGACTGAGAATCTCCACAGACATACTTGGCCTACTGTATTAGTACAATCACTGTCTGCTGTGGAAAGGATGTGTCTTTCCAATTGGGAGGGTAGCGAGCAGGGAGCAGCCACTGAAACACTACAGAGTAGAGGGAGGCACAGAAAAAGTGACAACTGTATCATCATAGTAGTTGGGGAAAGAATCCAGAAAAGACAGACGTGCTCTTGGTCATTTGAAAAGCCGATGAGGGAATTGGGGGTGCAGCCTTTTCTGGAAGGGGTTTCACTCCCTTTGAAAACTCAGTTCTGCAACTTGGGTGCACTCCTGCATTCATGCCTGAGCCTGTGGATACCCAGGTTTCAGTGTTGGCCAGGAGTGACATTTGCACAGTTTGCACATTTCACCACTCTGAGCAGCAGAAATGTGATCAACTGAAGCATTACAGCTATCAAATTCATTCATTCATTCATTTTGACATGAGGGAAACATTACCTTGCATCACAATGCATCATTGACCTTATGTAGCAATGCCAGCCAGGGAGAGGAAGTTCTTGACATCACTGAGCTGTAGGTCAAAATGAGGCCCTCCTATTATAGAAAAAGTTAGGGAAAACGTTATGAAGACAGCTTCAGGTGGTCAGTGAAAGCTGCAGCCAAAACATTATCCCAGCATGTTGTACTCCCATCCCCAATGTAATGGCCAGAATGTTATTAGGTAACTTTGCTAGCAGAAATGCATAACCAGACATTGTGGTGGAAAACTGCCACTCATTACCAAGTTGCTACTGGATTCTCTCATGAACATAAGAACATAAGAAAAGCCATGCTGGATCAGGCCAAAGGCCCATCTAGTCCAGCTTTCTGTATCTCACAGTGGCCCCACCAGATGTGTCTGGGAGCGCACAAAACTAGATATGTGTCTCCTGATACCACTCCCTTGCATCTGGCCCTTGAAGTACCCCAGTTTTAAGCCTGGAGATTATACATCTCCATCATGGTTTGTAACCTGTGATGGACTTCTCCTTCAGGAATCTGTCCAATCCCCTTTTGAAGGCATCCAGGCTAGATGCCATCGCCACAGATATAAATAACAACTTGTTGATAAGTGACAGTACACAATTGCCATTGTGTTATGCCATCCAGTCAGTTACTGTAACCCTTCTAATGCTTTCAGTGAAAGTGAAATAAGTGTAAGTAGTAGTTTTACCAGTGTTACCCCAACTATGAGTTTCAATGGTTGAGCAGTGTTTTGAACCCAGCTGCTGAATTCTAGCTGGTCATTCTACCCACGACCCAGCACTGGGTACTTTATGCCATTGCACCAATGCAATCAAAAGTATTCTGGTCATTGTTTGTTTGTTTGTTTTTGAATATGTTTATGTGAGAAAGGATCATAAGCAAAGATGGGCAAGAAAAGCAAAAATGGTCTTTTGTTTTGTTTTCTGTTTCGTGGGCTTTGTTTCATTTTCTTTTGTTTGAAATGAAATTTTTTTAAAAAAATTGTTTCATTTTTTTTTGTTTTGTTTTTCATTTTTAACACTGTGTCCGTGCCTTTGCCTCCCAATGTGCCCAATCAGGGGGAGGTGCTGGTCGTTTAAAATGTCTTGGAGCCACCAATGCTGCCTCGGTGGCTCCAAGACATTTTTAAAACCCCGCGGCATCCCCCCCCCAAATCGGGCGTGTTGGGGAAGTGAATGGCACAGGGTTTTTTAACTTTTTTTTTTTTAGCCACTGAAGCAAGTAATGATGGCCACGGCCACTGCTTGCTTCAGTGGCTAAATAAACGTTTTAAAACCCCACGCTTCCCCCCTCCACAATGGGGTGCACTGGGGGAGAAGTGCAGGTCCTTTAAAATGTCTTTAGCTGCCAAGGCAAGCACTTGCCTCGGTGGCTAATGACATTTCCCGGGCCCTGCCACCAGTCTCTCGCTCACCTTACCACCACCCAAGCCTTGGCATTGTTCACTGCCAGCCATTCCTCTGATGGCAGGAAGTTGACCACCACTTCGTAAACTTCACCTTTCTGTGTTTCCTTCCCAGGGTCGTTCTTCCCCACAAGTACACTGACCAGTGAGAGCTCACTTAACAGACCCATGCTTCTGCCCCAATATGCCCAATTGGGAGGGGAAGCAGTGGGTCCTTTAAAATGTCTTTAGCCACCCGATGGGGGGAAGGCATGGGTTGTTAAAAGTGGTTTGCGATAGAAATGCATTGGAACGAACGGAAAATTTCCAGTTTGTTTTGTTTCATTTTTCTTTAAATACCAGTTCATTTTTCATTTCGTTCTGAAATGAAATGAAAAATAAAAAACAAAACAAAACAAATCATTTCGTGCCTACCTCTAATCATAAGTGCCTTGCCTTAAAAGGTGCGGATCATTGTCGGGATTCCCTTTTGTCTGAAAATTCTGTAAATCTGAACCACATCTACAAGAATATTTGTGACTATTTGGTATTCTCAGCTACTTATGAGATACTGTAAAGGGATAGCGACAAATCAGGACCTAGACTATGAGATTAAAAAATCAGGTATGCTTCCTGGATGTTCTTAGTTTAGCTTCTGTGCTGCACATATATTGGTTATACAAGTACACATTATTCTAAGACTCCAAAAGTCTTCAACTCAGCTACCTTATTCTGGCAGTGACAGCTGTGTATGAGTGACACCATTTTCAGGAGAGGAACCTGGTGCACAGGTAGATTTCTGAGCTTTGTAGCTCCGCTCATGTAATTAACTGGAAATTGCAGTGCAGCATTTCAGCTGAATGGGATCAGGTGACTGGAGAAACCAATGTGGTCTATCGAGCTTTTTATTACTCCTGACCTGAACAACTGAAACTGCCTCTGTCAACCCTAAACACCTCTTCATATTATTTCCTACCTGCAAGTTTTGTTTGCAGTCTAAAAATTTCTAAATAAACACAACAAAACACACAGACAAATATTTTATCACCTCCTATAATATTTCTTTTGTTGAAATTAGCTCTGGTAATCTTTCCAGACACATAAACTTCTAACTCTATTTCATTATAAAAAAGATGTTACA
>JAHTLZ010003399.1:5856915-5883845 GCA_023846285.1 Phrynocephalus versicolor
TTCTTTCTTTCTTTCTTTCTTTCTTTCTTTCTTTCTTTCTTTCTTTCAACCAATCCTTTAAACATTTCCCTGGATTCAAGGCCTACTGAAACCAATAGGAATTCCTTCTGGATGACGGTTGTATTGTACTTCCTACTTAAACTTAAGTTATTCATTGCACGAAAGCCAAAAGATTAATATTCTGGATTGCCTTTTTCTCCATATGTGTCCATTATGTCATAGTGCTAGGGACCAGCTTCATTCAGTGCGGGTTGCTGGGGGACAACATAGACCATTGTGCTTGTATCCTTTTTGTGAGGTTCCCATTGGCACCTTTTTGGTTATTATGGCTAAAGGATGCTGGACTAAAAGCACTGTAATGTTTAATAAGTAACATTTGTTATCTGTAATGTGTTATTTTAATGAGCCTCATGGTGCAGTGGTTAAATGCCTGTACTGCAGGTAAAAGTGTGCTCACGACCTGGGGTTCAATCCCAGGTAGCAGGCTCAAGGTTCACTCAGCCTTCCATCCTTCCAAGGTCAGTAAAATGAGTACCCAGCTTGCTAGGGGGGGCAATGTGTAGCCTGCATACTGTAATTAAACTGCAAACTGCCCAGAGACTACTTGAAGTGGCATGGGGCGGTATATAAGCAGAACACTTTGCTTTGTTTTGCTTTGATTTTACAAGATGATGAAAGGAAACCAATACCCTTTTCTCCTACTTTAATGTTACCATTTATGTGTTATGGTTCATAGAATCATAGAATAGAATCATAGAGTTGGAAGAGTCCAACCCACTGCCATAAAGGAACCCCCATCAAAGTACTCTGAACAGATGGCCTTCCAGCCTCTGCTTAAATGCCTCCAAAGAAGGAGACTCCACCACCCTCCGTGGCAGCATATTCCACTGCCGAACAGATCCAACTGTCATGATGTTCTTCCAATGTTTAAATCTCTTTTCCTGTAGTTTGAGACCATTGCCTTGCATTCTAGTCTCTGAAGCCATGGAAAACAAACCTGTTCCCTCTTCAATATGACATCCTTTCAAATATTTAAACATAACTATCATATCCCCTCTCAGCCTGCTTTTTGTAAGGCTAAATATTCCCAGCTCCTTAAGACGGTCCTCGTAAGACATTTCTTCCAGACCCTCAATCATCTTGATCACCCTCCTCTGGACCCACTCCAGATTGTCAACATTGTTTTTAAATTGAGGTGCACAGAACTGGACACAGTAGTCCAGATGGGGTCTGACTAGAGCAGAATAGAGTGGCAGGGAGTTAAATAATGTTATTCATTGGTGAGGTGCCATTCTTATCATTTTTTCTGTTTTTCAAAAATAATGCTAGCCCTGATCCATTGTAGGAACACTACAGTAGTGCTAGTGTGTCAGCTTTTTCCAAGCACTGGACTAATCTCATCCAGTTAAGTTATTCCTGAGTGATTTAAGAGTAAAATTATAGTCTTTGGCTCTAAAAAGCTTGTACATACTGTATTTAAGATTCAAGCAATAAGCATTATAGTATTTCCCTGAGAGTAACTTGTTTTAGATATTCCCTATGTATTTATTTGAAGTTTCCTGCATGCATAAACCCGCTTTGAAGGAACTGCACTGTGATTCTTTATCCAGTGTCTGTGCTATTTCACTTGATTTATCTTCTTCCACTCTTCTCATTACATTGTGTTAGTTTATTCATCCAAGCAGGGTAGAATAGGACAACATTTGACTAAATTGAGGAATCCCTGTAAAAGGAATCTGCACTTAGACACTTAGGGCCCTATTACACAGCGAAAGTGACAGTTAATAATAAAAGCCGTGTTTCTTTCTGAAGTCATCGCTTGATTGAAAACGCGGTTCCCACATTCCCATGGACGTGGTTTAAGTAACTGCATTTTATATGTCCCCATGTCATTAACCCACATCTAGAAGCTCCGAGGGAGACTTCCGGCAGCATGGAACTTAGAAGCTCCAATGCTACAGGACTTCAGGCCGCAATGGGGTGGCAATGAAATAAAGTTCGGGGTGAGAATGTGTGTGTGTGTGTGTGTGCACGCGCACACACACGTGCAATGGTGTGTGTCTGAGAAAGAGAGAGAGAGAGAATAAAGATATGCCAGTGTTGGCAGGAGCGGGTGCCAGTTGCTCTGCCCTTCGCTTCCCTGCTGGCTCTCAACCTGGTGCTGCCACTGCTGAGCCCTCCTCAGCCTTTCCTGAGGCAGCCACCAATGAGGGACTTCCTCATTGATGGCCCTCAAGGGAAAGCTCACCAATGCCTGGCTCTCGCCATTCCAGGCTACCTGTCAGTTGCTCGCTAGCTCACTCACCAGCCTCAGGATTCCCTTTTGGTCCATCACCAAGAAGGGAATTCCCTCTTCTTTAATCACAGCAGGATCTCCCCCCCATGTGTACCCCTCCTCCTCCCCTGGCACAGCAATGGAGTCCCTAGCTGGTGAGGATTTCACCCAGGCCTTCAGAAAGGGAGGCCCATCACAGGGGCTGACCCACGCCCTTGTTGGGAGCCCGTGGCTGTAGCCGGTTGGCCTCAGAAAAGCTAACGTCTTTTTCATCCTTGTCCTGCAAGTGAGCCTCCTTCTTCTCCTACTCCTCACCCCGACTTGGCTGGCTGTCTCCCAAGCAAAATATCGGAGAGACAGCAGTTGGGGAAAACAGCAAGATAGAATGCTGCTGACCCACATAAGCGGTAAACCGACAACAAAAAGGGGCGAACTGGGTTTTCAAACTAATGTTTGCCTCTTGTAAAAACATGAATTTTGAACGGGAGCAAAAAACACCCACCCTCCCCCTTGGTTCTTGAAAAACTTGCTGAAACCCGGTTAAGTGGGTGTTACCAAGCTAAAAACACAGCTGACCATGGGGGCACAATTTTTGGAGCCAGTTTATTGGAAAATTAAATCTGGATTTTAAAGACCATGGGATAGAGCCATTAGGGAGATTCAGGAACGTCTGTGTTTCCTCCAGTGCTTCACTATGGGCCTTTTTACACGACCCCTCAGATCCGCTGGTCCCTTAAATTCGGACCAGAGATCTTGAGGGTTCATTGCTGTTCCTCCATCCCCACCCACTCCGCACTTCCTTGTTCTGTCTGCGTGAGGGGAGGGAGGAAAAAAAGCCTTAAACAGGGACAAAAGAAGAAACCCTTACCTCCGCTTGCTCCGAGCCCCGGTCGGAGCCCCCGGTTACTTCCTGGTTCCTGTTTAAGGGGCGGAGGCAAAAGAAAAACAACAAAAAGAAGTGAGGAGAGCTCAGGCACTCTCCGCATCAAATATTTTTCACCTCCCAAAAGCAGGAACACGCTTAGGTGGGCGGGGTCGCACTTAATTGTCTGCAAACTCCGGACCTGGTGGGGAAACATTTTTAAGGTCCGGAGCTTGCAGCCCTTTGCTGCGGAGCTTAGGGGTCGTGTATAAACGCCCTATGACTGCAGTGACAGCACTTAGTGCTTCATAATTCTTACAGTAAATATTTCACACTTGAGAACTGCTCCTGCGTAGAACATGGGCATCAGTATCAAAAGAATAACTGACAATTATGACAGTTCTCAGAAGTGAAGTGTTGGCCATTTAATCTCAATCTCTCTCTTTCTTTCTCTCCCTTTGCAAACATGCTTGAAATAAAAGGTCTATAATAATTACAGTATTTAGCTTCTGATGTAGAATGTCTACTTTGAGCATCCAGCAAACAAAGGAGATACTGTATGCTTTTCTTTTTCAAAATTCTTCTCTGAAAGCTAATTTCCACTCGAACTAATGAAAGAAAGAGGTGCCCAGCTATTAAGGAGGAGAAATTAACTTGAAAAGTCTCATTCAAATCAACTATTAATTTTTGTATGAAAAGAATTTATATAAGGAAGTATAATGGCTGTCTGCCTGTCAGTCAATCATACATATTTTAAGGCATTAATAAACACGTATTTCATTAAGACAGAACAATTAGAGAATTAAGTATACCTAATCATTTCACCTTTCTGACCATTAAGTATTATTCATTATTTCATCTCTTTTATATCCAAAAGTATAGTTGCCTTGAATAAAGAATATTTCAAAGAGCTTGGATTTTGACAGTTTTTGACTGAATAAAGCATTATCTTCGGCCCAGAAATAGCTTTTTTTCCTAATACCTCGTACTGTTTCAAAATTTACGTGTGAATATAATTATTACATGCCATCAAGTCAATTCTGGTTTCTGAAAATCCTTGCCAGGTATACAGTAGAATACTCAGATGTGATATACCATTCCCCTCTTCTGAAGTTATCCTGGGACTGTGCAGCTTCTCCAAGATGACACAGGCTGGCTCTTTTCATGGGAGGTGCAGTGGGGATTGAACTCCCAGCTTCTGGCAGAGGCATAGCTAGGGCTTCCAGAGCCTAGGGCAAGAGTCAGTTTTGTGCCCCTAATTGCAAAATATCATCTGGATGGCGGGTGGCGGGGCAACAGTGGGGGGTTGGTAGGCAATTTGGTGCCCCCTAATTGCTGTGCCCGGGGTGTCCCGCCACCCTTGCCCTCTCCAAGCTATGCCCCTGGCTTCTGGTTTTACAGCAAGATATTTTCCTTGCTAAACTGTTTAGCCAGCTGTTTCTGAATGTGCCATGAAACTCCACTACTTGGTATGAGCAAGCTAAAGTGGATTGGAAGAGGACATTTTCAGACAGACAGTATTTTACTATGGAAAAAAATATCCAAGGATACAGTGTGGCTCTAACCCTGAGGCAAGATGTAGCACAAGCAGTTAGTGGCTTTAATTCAAAGTCAGATTAAATAATACGAATCTGACCCCCTTAACACAGTGATTCAACTGCAGTACTACAGTCAAGTCTCTGGTGATGACCTGAGTTTGTTCCTACCTATTCAGGTAGATGGCTTAAGGTTGACTCAACCTTCCATCCTTTTCTAACCAGTTTTCTGGGGGAGGGGCAATGTGTTGTTTGCATAATTACATTATAAACTGCTCTGATGATGCTCCTCCACTATGGGACATAATAACCACCACCACCACCAGACTTTGGAAAATCTTTCAACTTACCCATCATTCACATGTACACTCTAATGACTTATCCTGAAAAATGAAGAAGCAGAAAGCTTTTGTGCATCTAGAAGGAAACTGATCACACACCAAAACAAGATGTACTTATGCTCATAGGTAAATGAAACACACCAGTAAGAAATGAAGCAGAACCAAATGTCATTGGAGAATATGGTCCTGGAGCAAGAAATAAAGTGGGAGGATAAGTGATAGAATTTTGTCAAGCTAATAGTCTGCTTATTGCAAATATATACCAAACAGATGACTGTACACATGGACATGGACACCACTATGTGGCCAACACAGAAATCAGGCAGACTAAATAACTGGAAGAAGCAGATGGAGAATCTGCATTGTCTCTGCCAAAACAAGACCAGGAGCAGATTGTGTTACTTGCCATCAGTTATGAACATTGAACATCAGAGTAGAGGTGGGAAAGAACACTAAAGAAATAATAGAAATAATAGATTTAAAATATAATTTAAATCACATGTCTGATGAATTTCTTTCTTTCTTTCTTTGATTTGATTTGATTTATATACTGTCCATCTAGCCTATACAGTCACTCTAGGTCAGGCATGTCCAAAGTCAGGCCCGGGGGCCAAATGTGGCCCATTTTCAAATTTTGAGCAGCCCACAGCCTCTTCTCCCCACCAACTCAGCCTGCCACACATCCCCACCAGCTGGCCCCTCTCCATATTGGATAGAGATGTCAGCTTGCAGTTTTACAGTTTGCCTGCCCTCCCTGCCTCTGTCTGTCCTCCCAGCCACCTGCCCAGCCTACCCGTCCCCGGCAACGTTGCTGCAGCATCCTGCCCACCTCCTTATTTATTATTTATTTATTTATTGCATTTATATCCCGCTTATCTTCAATTTTGAACTCTAAGCGGCTCCTTGCATGTCCTAGAGGCTTGGCCCCCCACACATTTTCATCTCACCAAATCTGGACCTTCTGGCAAAAAGTTTGGACAACCCTTCTTTAGGTGGTGAAGAACAAGCAAATACACAAATTCTTAAAAACATCAAACAGCAAAGATACATATAATATTATAACATAATAGATATACTGTACAAAGAAAACCAACATCAAGTATAAATTATAAATTATAACTAATAAAGTCAACCAGATTAGACATCAACAGAAAAGATAAGATAAGCAGATCAAAAGGTGATATGATGAAACACAATTAAAAGCAAAGTGTTCTGCTTATATACCACCCAATACCACTTTAAGTAGTCTCTGGGCAGCTTACAATTTTAATTACAGTGTGCAGGCTACACATACCCCCCCCCACAGCAAGCTAGTTACTCTTTTTACCGACCTCGGAAGGCTGGAAGGCTGAGTGAACCTTGAGCCTGCTACCTGGGATTGAACCCCAGGTCGTGAGCACAGTTTTACCTGCAGTACAGGCATTTAACCACTGCGCCACGAGGCTCATTAAAATAACACATTACAGATAACAAATGTTACTTATTAAAATTTTCAATAAGAACACAATACAATAATTAAAACCGTAGACTGCCCAGAGACTACTTTAAGTGGTATGGGACAGTATATAAAGCAGAACACTTTACTTTATAGCACTCCAAAGAAATTAAGAAGTCTGTGCTTGATAGACTACTGCTTAATCTGGCACAAAACCTATGCTGTAGACAGAGAGAGATTGTTAGGACCAAATATGGCAGAACAAAATATTTTCCCTGTATCAGACAAGGGTGCATTTTGTTTCCCACTCACTTCATATGTATGCGGAACATATCAGATGGAAAGCTGGATTAGATTTAGATGACGGCAAAGTAAAAATCGATAGAAGAAACTTCACTAATTTAAGATATACTGATGACACCATCTTACTCCATGCAATAATATTCCCAGTTACTACTATGTATGGTTGTGAAGGCTGGACGGTGAAGAAAGTTGACAGGGGGAAAAGCTGATTCATTGAAATTATATTCCCATGGGCTACCTTTACGACAGAATGGCTAGTGAGCAAGACAAAGTGGTTCCTAGATCAAGTCAAGTTTGTACTCTTTCTAAAATCTAAAAAATAAAAATGACAAAAATGACAAAACTTCAAGCTGTAATATTTTGGGCATGTCATGAGAACACAGGATTGTCCAGAAAAGACAATGATGCTGGGAAAATTTAAAGGCAGAAACAAAAGAGGAAGCTCAAATGTGAGAGAGATAGATTCAATCCGGGACATTATGACCTTGACTTTGCAAGTGCTAAGCAAGTTTGTTAATAACAGGATGCTTTAGAGATCATTTATTTACAGTACTGCCATAAATTGGATGTGACGTGGCAGCACATAGCTGTAATGTGCCATATCTCATTGCGAAGGGAAAGGCTGTAATAAATATACCCATTTATTTATATATTTATCAGATTTTATTTATTTAGATTTTTTTACCGCCCATCTTCCCAGACTGGAGTCTGGGCAATTTATAATATAAAGCAAAATAAAACCATAAATCTAATTTTTTAAAATAAAAAAATCTAAATAACATTATATTGCCCATCTGGCATTAAAGGCCATTCTGGGTGGTTTACAACAAAGCATAAATACAGAATGACAACATCTAATGAAGTAAAAATAAAAATAAAAATAAGACAACATCAATATTCTAAATAGCTATCAACAGGACATTTAGAACCAATCTCAAATGCTGTGCCTTATGACCACTGTGGCCTTGCATCCAAAACATGATCTTCCTTCCCTTTAAATCCATTCAAGAGAGAATTGAAGTGCTTTAGAAATGCTAATTCTTTCTTCAAGGTAGAAGTCAAGGCCTTTGAGCCTTTTGCATCTTTTAAGATACTGGGTTGGGTTGGGAAGAGCATTAACTGGGTCATCAAGTAACTCCCATTCTGTTTTTTACTGATTTCCCACGGATTTGTGTACTCTTGATACTTTTGGTAACCAGCAAGCATCTCCTGAGCACAGGACTCTAGGTGACTGAAAGTAACTGGATCAATGCTCTGTTTTTGGTTTTTTGTTTTGGGGGGTGGGGGTTCTGAAGCCACCATGTTGTTAAGGTCATCCTCAAAAATGTCTACATCTATCAACTCTTCAGTCTGCTTTCACCTAGTAGTGATCCTGCTGTTCTCCAGGTTTTGGGACTTTGAGGCCTGCTGGTTCCAACCTACATTTGTTAGTGGTTAGTCCACTGAAAGATGCCTCTTCCCAGCTCCAACTGGGAAGCATCACCCTGCTGCATCGACAAGTCCATCATTTCACAGCCTTCTAATCAAGGTTGGAGCAAAGTCACCACCCCAGTCTTCCTGAGTGCCCAGGATCTGGTGGGACACTGGCAGAGCTGCAATTCAGGTGGCTGGAGGAGCAGACAAGAAGAACATAGGCCTGAGCTCTGAGCTTGTGTTGTGACTTGAACTTATGCCACTGCTGTTTGGGCCAAATAAATTCTTTGTATCTTGACAGCATCTGAAATAGAGTCAGTCTCAAAAGGGAGAGGCTGTCCCCAGAAGGAGACAGGTATGGATAGCCAAGCAGGTACCACTCGGTGCGGAAGGAGGTTTAAGTGCTGCACAGAAGTCACACCACCCTACACAG
The DNA here is from genome assembly GCA_023846285.1 of Phrynocephalus versicolor. Lineage (NCBI taxonomy): Eukaryota > Metazoa > Chordata > Lepidosauria > Squamata > Agamidae > Phrynocephalus > Phrynocephalus versicolor. The sequence goes on from JAHTLZ010003399.1 coordinate 5,865,513, forward strand.
AGAAAAGAAACACAGGATGATGAAGAGGTGTATGGATTACCGTAGGGCGCAAAAGTGAGCCATTTGATAGTTTTGGTACCTTTACACAGGTTGGGTGATCATTTTGAGGAACCTTTAAAACATAGTCCAGGTGGTCCATCAGGATGTATTGGTTCACCAAAGATGACACTACTAATGTGCAAAGCCACTGGGTGTTCCACAAAGATGTTGTGTTCTGCTACTTCCCTCCAGGAAAGATGTTCTGTGAGAGAATTTCAGAAGGGCAAGTCCCAGGATGGACGGGAGAGACCACCTGATCACCCAGAGTTCCCTGGGAGGGCAAAGCAGAGCCCAGGGCATTTGCAGGCTTCTTTTCTACTGACTTCTCTGCTAGTAACCTGTGATTGCCTTCCCTTCCGTTCTTCCATGGGGTTGAGCAGTTCCTTCCTGAGGCAGCTTCCGTGGCCTTCTGACCTAAGCCTGTCTTTCTTCAGAGCCTGGAGCCTTTCTTGAAAAAGCTAAATGGCAATGGCAACAATACATGCCAGTATGAAGGGGGGAAATATGAACCTGGTTTAACATGCAAGGTTTAATCATGGAAATATTGTGTTCAGCATGGGAAGGATACCTATAAATTCATGTGCTAGATAGTAGTTGGAGGGACCATTCGAGGCAGACCACAATGTGCTGAGGATTTGACAAGTTGTGTTGCCTCACCACCACACTTCTAGCAATTTCATTTGGCCATCCTTTCCACACATTAAAATTTAACAACAGTCATGCATACAAAGCCAAGATGGGGCAGCAACTCGGCATCTCTGAGACAATCTCCTCACACAGGCTTCTAGTGGCAGCGCTGAGAAAAGGGTTTGGCTTTCTGAAAAAAATCATAGGTGTTGCATTCAGAAACGTGTAGAATTATAAAGCCATCTATAGACGTCAGGACACATTGTCAAATTATTCTGTTTGCAAATACCATGTATCTTTTTTCATTCAAGTTTTAGACAAGGAAAGAAATGGGAACCTCTTGAACTGTTAGTAGCATCTGAAATAGAGACACTGGCCAATTAACTCTGCACTTTGAAGCAGATTAAGCACAGATGAATATGAATTAAAACCTAGCAAAGGCATGATATAAAGCTCTATCCACAGAAGTCCACTGCAGAAATGGTTCTTTTAAGTGAGGAACTATTTGTTTATTTCTGTTTTATGTATTTAAATTTTTACCCTCCCTGTCTAATGGGAAGGCCAGTACTCTGGGTGCTTAGATTATCATAACATGAACATGAAATAAAACTACACTAAGAATCCAGTTGAAACATCAGACAAAAGAAAGACCAAAACTCTTCCTATTAAAATAAGAAATGCAAAAGATGGTGGAAAAATGGGGACAGTAGTTCCAAAATTAACACAAGTATGTTTTTAGTGTAGAATTATGTTTCTGTTCAGCCAGCAGAGGTGGTTTAAATGTGTGTGTGTGTGTGTGTGTGTGTGCGTGCGTGCATGTGCGTGCGTGTGTGTGTGTGTGTGTGTTGTGTCGTTACAGTCGTGACCGACTCTTCATGACTGGCAGGAATAGTGGAGTGGTTTGCCAGTTCCTACTCCAGGCGCCTACAGCACCTGGTATTCCCTGGTGGTCTCCCATCCAAGTATTAACCAGGGCTGACCCTGCTTAGCTTCCGAAATCAGGCGAGATCAGATACGCTTAGCGCATCTAGGCAGTTTGGTTTAAATATATTCTGATCAATCTGATATTGCTTTTTGTCTATTTTCTCTCCAGCCTGATCACCTGATCTTAAGGCAAAGGAATGCTGGCCATGGTGTCAGTTACCCTCAATTGGAAATTGCCAATTAGCACCTCTATCCCTACTGATTCTTCCAAATTGTTTGATGTCTGGACAGCTACAGCAATTTCACCTGTGAAAACTCATTTTGGGGGGAAATGTAGATCACTGTGGATGCCAGCACATGTCTGTGGGAGGCACACACACTTGTGTGTGGTCATAGTCAAACGCACAACACTTTTCGCAATTACAGTAAAATCTTGGTTTACAAATACCTTGGTCTATGAGTGTTTTGTAAGACGAGCAAACATTTCTTCTAAATTTTTATTAATATGCAATGTCTTGTAATATGAGCACTGGATCAAGTCACATGATCACAAGTGAGCCAATAGTGGTTCTCTCATCACCACCCCCACTGGATTGAGGGTGATTGTCTAGGACAGGGGTGCCCAAACTTTTTGTAAGGAGGGCCAGATTTGGTGGCTGAGAATGTGTCAGGGGCCGGTTGCTCCCCAACCCTGCCACCCCACTGCAAGCCCCACCCACTTTCTTTAAAAAAACATGGGGTGAAGGAGGGGGAGGGAAGGGTGGGCCGGCCAGCCGCGGGCCACTCAGAATGGCCTGGCGGGTCAGATTTGCCCCCCCCCGGGCCGGACTTTGGGCAGGCCTGGTCTAGGATGTTCCATTTCAGGCAGCCTCAAAAGCAGAGGGAGGAGAGAGGAAGGGAAGGCAATAAGGATGTGTGCCAGTTCGCTCCCTCCCTCCCTCAACGGCTGGTTGGTGGATGCTGCTGGTGGCGCAGCCTCCTCTTGTCTCCCTCACACCAGCTACAAATCTTTTCAAAGGCAAGTGCAGGTTAGGGCTGTATTTCTTTACAGTTTTCTTTTTACTTAATTTGTTTTCTTTTTCTTTATATTTTGTATTTTCTTTATCATTTTATTATATTACAGTATTGTAATCATTTTATATGAATATTTTTGGGCTCTAAAACCAATCCTTTGATTTTCCATTATTTCTTATGGGGAAATTTGCTTTGATATACAAGTGCTTTGGATTACAAGCATGTTTCCAAAATGAATTAGAGTGATACCTTGCATAAAGGAATTAATTCATTCAAAATGAAATTCTGTTAAGCAAATTTTCCTTTATACAAATTTCCCATAGGAATGTATTGAAAACAGAGTAATTCCTCATCAAGACCATTTTTATGTTGTATGGATTCACCCCATAGGCGATTCTGTTAAGCAAATTTCCCCTATCTCTGGAATGTTTTATGTTGTACAGATTTTATGTTATACAAATCATTTGTTATATGAGGGTCCACTGTATGCTTGTTAACCAAACATACATTTTAGTTTTCTGCGCTGTTAGCATGGCTGATTATCTGCACTCCTCAACAGAGAAATCTCACCTTTCGAATGAAAGCCTTTTAGTTTGAGGAAAAGGCTTTACTGTTTTTATCTCCCTTCTCTCTGCATATTCTTCAGCTGTGCAATATGGGCAGTAGAACAGGTTTATTTTGCTGCCTGCTAAGAACTATATTCTTGGCTCCAAAATAACATCTTGCTTTGTGTTTGTCCCTTGGTTATGCAAAAGCTTGTGTGATCTAGAAGCCTGCTGACTGTTTGGAGCACAGCATGCCAGGGACATCTCAGGAAGATGAAATGGCATGTCAGAAAACAACATGAGTTAGTTACAAAGCATGATCATAGATCTTACTCTCTTGACTATATAATTCCCCAGGAGCACATACTTATCAGAAAAAAGCACTTTGTACAGTAAATATGGGCAATAATATAAAATACCTTCAGCCACTGATATTTGCTTGTGAAAATGTATATACATTCCTGATAAATACTCACCATTGGTTCAGTCTCTTTAATCACAACCCACATCTGCTTGAATGGGCATCCCTTACAAAAAGCTTTTTCAAGAGATGGAGGGTTTCCCTGTGACGAACGGGAATGAGAGTGAAGATGGTAGGTCGGGCCCATTCCAGGATAATTCTTGCCACACACTATGGTCACGATACTTCCATGATGGTGCCTGTTGGCATTAGAGAGCTACCTCTGTCATGAGTAGCTGTCCTTACCAATTTTAGGACCATGGAAACATTTCAGCCTGAAGTTGCACAGAACACTTTTATGGATGGAGAACAGTGCTTACAAAAGAGAGATGAACTCTCTATGTGAAAGCCAATGAAGATGCCTTAGTAGGCAAGGTAACTAGTCTCTTCATCCACTCACTTTCTTTATATCTGAGTCTGTGTTCTTGGCAAAAATAAAAATAAAAATAAAAATAGCAGAGGCAGAGCTTGGCAATGTTATTTTTGTTGGCCCCAACTTCCACAATCATTGAGTGCCACTGAAAGCTGCACAGTCCTGCCCGACCATGTGTGCGCTTAGTGCCACATTCCATTTAGATCCATGGTTCTTCACCCAGGAGGTGATGCATAACCAAAATACTGCCTCCATCTGCACATCTCTTTTGATGGGGTGAAACCCAGGAAGCACGGGCTGGAGAGAACAAAAAGTTATGCTGCACCTCCCACTGGCCTTGCCCCCTCCTCTTTTCTTTTTCTGACCCAGCTCCTGCCAATTTAGTAGTCTGTAAAATGTGAGTAGATAAATAGGTACCCCTTTGGTGGGAAGGAAACGGCATTCTGTGTGTTCTCTATTGGCAATATGACCACAGATGTATGGATACAAATGTGTCCATAGACATAATTTGTAGACATGGGGTTTATAAACAGAGATGAGCATCAGCCCCTAGAATCAGAAACATCTAGACTTAATTATCAGGAGGAACCTTTACCTTTACATAAATTCATTAGGAAAGGTAAAGAATTTACTCGTGCTAGCCCTCTAAGGATATGTCCAGGTCAAATAGAGCACCCAGACTGCAACTCTGATCCTTAAAGAAAGTGCAATCCCATCTAAATCAGCAGTATTCCCAATTAGCAACATTTTGATTATGTCTGTACTGTATTTCTTTTACCAACCCAGTTCTGTCTCCAAATACCATTTCAGAATACCTGTTATGATTATGGGCAGAAATATGACTTCGTTTGGGTATGTTACTCCTGTAGCCCTTTATATGCTTTCATCTACTATGCAGATATTTCAGGACACACAAATAGCCAGACTGTGTGTTTCTGCATCTGCATCTGTGCTGGGAACTTGTTTATGTTTAACAATAAGACCTACTTTCTCTGCATTCTATGCAACTCCAAAGCTTTTTAGAAAGAGAGGGAGATGAATCAAGCATGTTGCAAAGTCTTTGGTTAGGAGTCCCAAGTCCAAACCCATGTCTTTGGTAACAAGTCCAAGTCCAAGTCCAAGTCCAGGTTTTGGGTTCTCATTAGATACCAAGTACAAAGTCCCAAGTTTGAGTCCCTACTAAAAAGAACCCCTCTTCTCCAGAAAAAGGAAGGGGTAGGTGCTTCTAAGTTGAAAGTCAAGTCTGTCATTGAAAAACCAGATCTTGAGCCAAGTCCAAGTCAACTCATCAGTGCAACATAAATTCAACTTAACAGGGAGTCCCACAACTTGAGTACCCATCTCTGATATGAATTTATCCATAAATGCCAGTGCTCACTTCCCTGATTTTTAAATTTAATTTATGAAATTTTTAAAAACCATGATTTTTCCATTTAAGAACTGTTCTACTGTTTATATACAGTTTTGCTATTGTGGTAACTGATCACTTTATATTGTACTTGTGTGTGAATCTTCATTGAACTATATATAAGGTTCACTCATGGGTGTTTAAAGGAGGGGCAAGAGAGAGCACTCCTCTCCCCCAGAATTCTAAATTTACTCATTTATTTTAACATTCAGAGACAAATGCACATCTCGTGAATCAGCATGAGTGATCTTAGAGTGCCCACTGGGACCATTTCACTTAAGCATCCAACTGCTAGACTCAAATATACCAAATCTAAAGGAGAGTCTTGACAGGACTAGCAAGCAGTACAAAAGAATGCTGCTTGTTCTGATCTAATGGTGCTTCTGCATATGAGGCAAGTTTTAAAACATCCTATAATATAATAATATAAATCTGGTGGGATACCCATTTACATAAATATTAGTTTTACTGTGCCCTTTCTAGCAATGGACTTGTTTGCAAAAGCTTCCAGGCTATATATTCAATCACTGCTTTGTTTTGTAAGCAATCTATCTTCTCCTGGTGTATTTCAAAGGGATTTCACCCAATGGACTAAGTTATAGTAATGACTGATGTGATATATCATAACTCTATAGCAATGGTGGAAAACCTTCAGCACTCCAGATGTTTTGGACCACAACTCCCAGAATTCCAAGCTTAGATTGCCAGACAAAGGACTGTGGGAGTTGTGGTTCAAAACATCTGGAGTGCCCAAGGTTCGCCACAACTGCTCTATAGAATGAAATTGCTATTTCCCCCTCTAAGTTAGGAAATGGTTGCCATGCAGAGGGGTGAAACCTTGTAGATTAGCATAAATTTGCATAGTCCATTGAATCAATGGAACTTCCAGAAGAACTGACTCACCAAATTCATTCTGGGGAGAAAGAAACTGCAAGACAAGAATCTAGAGAGAGCTGAGATAAAATATACACTTGTCAGACACCTATCTCACTGGACTCAATATAAAGCAAGGCTTCTTAGGACACTACCCCATAAACACTACAATAATTGTACTCCATTGGATCTTCCAGATATATTTTCCTCCTTAACAAATTGATTTTAAAAATCTTCAAATATAAATCAGAGTTTTAGTTCAATACCATGTTGTTCTTATGGTCATCTATTACCTGGAATAATTCACTCACCACTGTAGTGGCTTTAAAAAAATCTCCTATAATGGAAAAGTTATTAACAACTATAAAGAAACCGTCTCTCTAATAAAATTAACATTCATGTTTACTCTACCATTTTATTATGTGCCAAAGTTTCTTACATGCTTTACAGTACAAGCTTCAAGGGACTAGATTTGTACATCAAATGGGTCATCTCACTATTAAATGCCCATTACTTTTCTTACAAACCAACCATAATCCCTGTATTTTGGTGCCATGTATAAGTAATTGTCATGTTATCTCTCTCTCTCAAGTTTGAGGAAGTGGATTTTATTAATAAAAGCAAGCATTAAAATATATCAGTTAATCTTTAAGGTGCCATCACATTTCTCTCTCTTTTTTTAATCTGTTCTTTTATTTTTATCTTGTTTTTACCACAAATCACCGCTTACTCAGTGGACCAGTTTCATTTGCAGTTTGCTGCTGCAATCCAACCAGTCTACAAAGTTAACTGTAGGTAGATGGGGACAGAACAAAAATGTAGTGTTTCATTTCATTTCATTTTTCCTTTCATTTTGTTATTATTAATGAATTTTTAAAATAATTTTAGGAATGAAACAAAATGAAATGAAATGATTCATGACACTATAAAATGGCTCCTCTGGGTCCTAGAGGCACCAAATTTAGTGGGTAGCTTCCTTGGACTCTTCCCCAGAAGCCCTCCAAAGTGGGTCTCCCATGCAAAAGGAGGAAGAGGAAACATCTTAAACTCAAGCCTCATTGATCCTCTCTGTGCTGTGGAATGTGAAGGAGGGAGGTTGAGGTGAGTGCTGAAATGATTCGGTTCTGATCTATTTTCTGCTTTTCCCTAAAGCAGTGGTGGAGACCCTTTGCCACTCCAGATGTTTTGGGCCACAACTCCCAGAATTCTGAGCCTAGATTGCCATTGACAAAGGAGCGTGGGAGTTGTGATCCAAAACATCTGGTGTGCCGACTGTTCCCCACCGCTTGCCTAAAGGAAGGAAGCAGAGGCCATAAATTTCCTCTTGCTCTTTCAGAGAGTGAAAATGGGGGTTTTATTGCTTTATTGCTTAGCATAGCAACCCTTCCAAGACCTCACCCCGCTTCATCACATTCCACAGCACAGAAAAGCTTGAGTTTCAAACATAATTTTTTCTCTTCCTCTTTTTTCATGGGGGACCCAATTTGGAGTTTAATAACTCAGCCCCCTGAAGCTCAAACCTCTGCCACCAACTAGCTTCACTAGTAAATTAAAGCCTCCAGACTGTTTTTAAGTTGAATAACGGTGCGAAGCCAATATAACTGAATAGCCAAATGTGCCTCTGTGACTTAGAATCATAGAATAGTGAAGTTGAAAGGGGCCTGCGAGGCCATCAAGTCCAACCCCCTGCTCCACGCAGGAATACAAATCGTGCAGGAATACATGTTGGCATCTGCATGTCACGCATTCCAGTACTGAAAACATTATGCAGCCCACAATGGGAACACAAAATTGCTGAAAAGAGATGCATTAGGTAAGAAAGCTTACAGCAGTGCCATCCCGAATACCTATGAGTCTTGCTGTCCATATAAAATAGATAATGCGGGGAACCAGGAAACATTAGGGACAGTAAAAATGGCAGTGGCTGCAACTGCTTCTCTTTAAACTGCAAGGCCGTAAGATATGGAAAGTCAAACAGACCTGTGTGGGATCCCCAAACGCCATGAGCTCCAATATACAGCCCATTGTATCAGGCACTAATGCTAGGATTTTGGGATTCCTACATGGGGGATACTTGGGATATTTTCCCCATCTACAATTATTCCAAGATTTGGGGGGCTTTGAATTCATGCTATTAATTCCTGTAGCTCCATGGAGGTGTTAACAATTTTGAATTCTTCAGTTTTTCAAGATCTGAGATTTGAGGGGTACACAAATTGGCTCTTTGTACTGGTTCTTTAAAGCATCTAACTGCCCATTCCATATCCTCTTGCCATGTTTTCAGTCCATCTCTTTTCTTTTTTCCCCTTTTTTACATGAGCCATCTGCCTATATGAGTCAATCGACTACATATTGTATAGCAGGAGTAAGAACCGGACACTTGGACATCCCCATTGGCCATGCTTTCGGAGTCTTATGGGACTTATACTCCCACCCTGGAGTCCTTTTAATCGATTCATAGAAACAGAGAATCATAGAAATAGAAAATAATAGAATCAAATAAATAGAATCATAGAATATACCCAAGATTAAATTTGGGTCTATGACCGTATAATAACAAAAGTACCCAAGATCTTTGCGTACACCTCTTTACATTCCAGCAAATGTTATTGAACTGCACAAGAAATCATACACATTTGCATCTGTTCTGTAGGATAAATAGTCCTGACAAGGATTTGTGTAAGTATATCCATGACAGCTGTGTACAAGCTTTGTGTACAAACCATAGATGCAGCTCTTCCCCACCCCCCTTTTCTGGGTGCAGGTTTAAGCAGGTGTGCAGATTTCAGTTTCACAAGACATGATTTCAGTGTGGATGTGAAACTCAAGACATGCACTTGTGTTCCCCTCTTACCTCCATGTGTCTTCTTACCTCCATGCAGCAGCAGTAATTCTTTCCTATGGGATTATACAGTATTATATGCCACTTCCATGCTGGTACCATACAGGAATGAGTCATCAACACATGCATGGAATGGAAATGCTGGCTGGAATCCATTACCAAGTCACAAACAGAATAGGCACACTGAATCAGTGGGAATTTAATGACTCAACACCTATGTAAATTGCACAGATTTAATGGGCTTACTCTACTCATATTCTTACTCTAGTCATGTTCTAGAGTGGTGGCTCAGCGGGCTACAGCACTGAAAACTATCTGCTACAAAGTCAGCAGCTCAGCAGTTTGAATCCCAGGTGCCACACGGTGGAGCGAGCTCCTGCTGTTAACCCCAGCTCCTGCCAACCTAGCAGTTCGAAAGCATGTAAATGCTAGTAGATAAATAGGTACCCCCGTAAAAAGTGCAAAGGTAAAACAGTGGCAATAGACTTGCACAACACTGGCTCTTTGGCTTGAATACGGAGATGAGCACCGCTCCTAGAGTCGGAAACGACTAGCATGCATGTGCGGGAAGGGGAACCTTTACCTTTTACTAGTCATGATTTACTATTGGATTTCAGCCATTATGTTAATCATTCTCTATATTCTCTGTATTTGTTTGGGGAATCATGTCCAATTGACAGTGATATAACAACCACCAAAAGGTTTTGCTCTAGCATTTGGCAGAAATCTTTTCAAAATGCCGTATAAAATGCTGCTATACAACCTTCAGTTCAGTTCTGTGACATTCCTGTAGGGCTCAAGAAAAGCCTCTTGATATGTACTAGCAATTTTGAGTGGATTGCTCCCATGGGTGTTATTTATCCCAGCAATTTCAGCTAGTAACATTAGTCAGACCAATTCTAACTTTAGTCCACTTTCCAGCTAAAGCCTGGAGAAACAACATGCAACTGTAGAACAATCCCCAGAATATAAATAATTTCTCGATTCTCTTAAAATAATTTCTTCGTTCCACATGGCATGGGAGGGAAATTGACTTTCACTAGCTTCCACTTACAATATGCATTTAATACTTATTTTTCATTTGATATGCTCATTTGGAGACGGGGACTGCAGGAATGTACAGATGTAATTAATATGCATGCTGGCTTATATAGCACTAAGTCCAGACTGCCATTAATAGAAACTGTTGGTAGTGAAGGACTAGAACCTGTGAAATGTTTAAGTAGATTTAGCCAACCATTTTACAATTACATTTATATTTTGGATTTTTTAAATGTGGTATCTGAGAGCCATCAGCCATCTAAAATGTCCTTTGTATTAGTTAAAAGTGAAACAAAACAAAATAAGCAAATATAAATTACATTTGCAGGTGCATATAATTTGAAACTTTTTCTAATAAGGTCTGCACATACAGGTGAACCACCATTAAATTAAGCCCATTTCACTAGATTCCAAAATTCTGCAATCCCTACCAAGCAGCAAGAACAGCTTTATCACACCATCAGTTGCAATACAACACATATTTGATGAGGTAAGCGGTATCTACCTTACAGTGGGTTTTTTCCTGCTCTGGCATAGTTTGGAAGCTTTGGAAAATATTCCCACTCACAGAGATATTTAAACTTGTGTTACCAATCAATTTTGTATCTACTGACTGGTTGATATTTTTTTTTTACAGAATTCAGTTGCTTCGCAATTCAAATTTAATTATGCTAAATTAAGTGTTTCAGACACTACAAAACCAAATGTTTGTCTCAATCCATTTCAGACAAAAATACTTTTGGGTTGAATGCGTTTTCTTTGACTCCATCCAAAGGCTGGTATTCCGCTTAAAAACCTCTGAACTGTTTCAAAGGCCCTATATAAGCCCCCCCCCATTTGACAAAGCTGTTCAGCAAAAACAGATATGAAAAGCAAAACAGAAGACCGACATTAGCATGTGTTAAGAATATAGGATTAAATGATGTAAAGAAACAAAGTAAGGCACTCTTATCGATAATACACAGATCAAATAAGACACTTTAGAGAGCCGTTGACTTTGAGATTAAGGGGCAACTGCAATCCTATGGGAATGGCAGGTTACATTTGAATAAAGCTTCACGGGACTGCACTTCTGGAAGGACACATAGATTTTGGAAATAACTGAAGGATATGTGTTGTTTAAAATAACTGAATGCACTCAAAAATCATCACTCAATACAAAAATGCTACTTAGGTAAAAACAATAAGTTAGTTTATTTTACAGTACTTTACACAAAATCACGGAGTAGGATTGTTCTGCCATGTATGTTATATTTGCACAACTTCATAATTTCGCACAAAGCATCTCCAACAGCATGTCATCCATATTTACTGTTCCAATGATGGGTCTGAAGAAGAGTTCTGCAACAACACCAGCATTAATGGACCTGAGCATGGAGAGAGCCACGTTCAGTTTGGTAAATCTGGCCTGGTCGCCTCTGTGAATCAGTCTGACATGTTCATTTAGGGCTTGCTGTGCTTCCTGCTGCAATCCCTGGATGTACTGTACACAGTGCAGCCCTGGCAGATCTAGAAGAGTGGGAAAGAAGGGAGGGTGGGAGTAAAGAACATCAAAATTAATGTATTTCTTTATCATCATATTCTTTTATCTGTAATATACACAACTGGAGATCTCACATTTTGTGAACTTGCTTAGGAGTGACGAATAATTATGTACAGTAATGTACTTCTGTGAATGTTCAATATGCAACATAGTTCTGCATTCCTGCACTTTAATATAAACATACAGCTTTGCTTGAAATACTTTTCAAAATGTATTGCCCCTTTAACATTCATGGCATATTTGTCATGAAATTCAGGGAACAGTAAGGCTACAAAATCAGACCAAACTGGAATGAATTTTTTGATAAAAACTACTTACTACTCAACAATGGTAAAACTTGTTAAATTAGTTATATTAAACACATTTAGACCTAAGGTCTAATAAGGGTGGATTGTTGGGTTTTTTTTTTTTTTTAGAGTAATGAAAATGTCCCATTGCCATTGGTAGCATTAAAAAGGTGAGACTATTTGCTTATGACCTGTTGACAGCCAATGTTATTCATGTTTGAAATGTGCATTACTACAACTGTATTTGTATTGCTTCATTCTGTGAATCCAAAAGGCTCCAAATTAGCATCAGAGGACAAAACAATAAGGTAATAAACCTGTGTCAAAAAATAAGTCCTACTCCTGATAAATTGGACAATTCTTAATAGCTGTGTCAAATGCATTTGAACATGTAATATTTGAAATTTTCTCATGAAGTAAGATAAACAGCATATACAGCATTGCTATTTTTCATGGGCTTAATGACAGCACATTTTAAAATGTTACAAAATAAGGTCACAATGGAAGATTTGTTTACAATTCTAACCCTAAATGTAAATACTTATATTTAAGTTACAATAAAATATAGTAGTCCCTATTCTTCACCATCACAATCAATATAATCATAAAACAAACTTTTCAATCATGAATGAAAAATAAACTTTGTTCATATCACCCCTTTTCATGCCAAGCTATTTTTAAAGCCTCAGAGTTGAAAAGAGACACCACATCCTGGAGAATCTTATCACTTTGGATGAAATCCCGGAGATCAGGTAAAATGATAGTATTCTTACGTTTATTGCCAAGTCTAGACAGGCTGATCCAGAAAAAAAAACTCTCCAAGAGATGCGTTGACCTCATTTTGACTACCTTTTACTTAATGTAAACAATCAAGGTTATCCTCTCCCAACAGATATGGGGGTGGGAAAGGGAAAACTGATTCTAGTTTTCCAGAAACTGAGCAGAATATGTTACTCTTTTGGAAAATGCTTACAAGATGGTTTTGCAAGGACACATTTTCCAAAGCAAAGCAGATAGAACAGTCAAACCCTTATTCTTTATTCTTTTGTTTACAGACTCTGATTTACTGTAAAACACTTATGTGCTCCCCTTAGGTTACATTTTTTAAAAAAACTTTTATGCTGTCATTAATGTCCCTAATTCACTTACTGGGTCTTTCTTTTTCCTCAACTGATAGGAGGCCGTTATAATTCTAATAATTCTAATTGCACCCGGTCAATTCAGTTCTGACTCCTCCTGGCCATCCTTTTTTCAGGGTTTTCGAGATCGCGGGTGTTCAGTAGTAGTTTCTCGTTCCCTTCTTCGGAGGGGGGGGGGTGTCACCCGGGGACTGTGGCGATTGCCCGGGGCGACACAGGCTGGCTCTTTTCCCGGGAGGCAACCGTGGGGCTTCCGAACGGCCAACCTCTGGCTCCGCAGCCAGATACCTAAACCGCACCTTTACAAGCACCGAACGGTGGAGCCAACAGCCCTGGAGTCCAAGCCCCATGACTCTCTAAAAGGCTCACCGTCCACCACACCCTGGCCTCGTGTTTCTAACGAAGCTTTCCTTCCTATTTGGCATGCATTAAAAATAAAAATAAAAAGATCAAGGAGTGACGCCTTTCCCAAAGGAACCTGGCCGGGAAAAAACAAGCAAAAACCAAGGGCCAGGTGAACCCCATCCCAACCGAGAGCAGACCCCGCTTCCCCGCCAGGAGCGCAGCACGGGAGGCTTGGGGGGCTCCTGCCGGCGCGCCTGGCTCGCTTACCCGGATCGAAGAGCACCGTGCCCTTGAGATAAGCGTACTCCTTGGTGCTGATGTCCAAGCTCCAGCACTTGGCCAAGAAGCCTTTGATGGCTTGGATCTCCCCCGCAGACGGGAGCTTGGCGCTCCTATCGCCGCCGCCGCCGCAGGTCGGCTCCAGCTGCTCTTGGCTCTTGTGCAGCAGCAGCCGTGGTTGTTGTTGTGGTGGTGGTGGTGATGGTTGCTGCTGCTGCTGCTGCTCGTCCTCGTCCTCGTCCTCGTCCTCTCCTTCCTCGCCCTCCTCGCGCCGCCGGTGGGTCAGGATCCGGTGCAGCATGCTGGGCTCGGCGCTCTCCACCGTCTCCAAGTGCACGCGATCCTGGGCCAGGCCCAGCACGAGAAGCGGCGCCCAGCAGCTGCGCACCAGCACCAGCTGCTCGTCCAGGGGCAGCTCTTGGAAGCAGGGCACGTTCTTGACGAAGCGCAGCGTCTTGACCAGCACGGCCGACGCCGCCTTGCACGCCGCCTGAGGGCTCTTGAGGGCCACCCGCCTCTGCGCTCCGCACGAGCAGCCCAGCGCCGGCGCGTGTCCCAGCGGTCGGGCTGGCGGCGGCGGGACAGGCGGCACATGCGGCGGCTCTTGCCCGCATTCAGCCGGGTGGCGACGGTGCTGCTGGTGCTGCTGCTGCTCCTGGCTTTTCAGGATGTTGTAGAGGATGCTGCTCTGCCTTCGGCTGTCCGCGCAGCAGCGGCATCGGTTCACGCACGCCATGGCTCCTCCGCACGGAGAGAGCCCGCGCAGCCCGGCGCGGCCGGAGAAAGAGCGGGAAACCCTCGTCCTTTCCGCCCTGCGGCCGAGCTCAGCACTCCCTCCGTCGCCCTCTACTTGGCCCTTAACTTTATTTATAGCGCGCTCCTTGAGCGCTCGAGTTCAAAGGCACAGGCGCTCATTACTGGCTGAGGGAAAAGGACAGGGCGGGAAAATAAAAATAAAAGCCTGCACAACTCCACCTACTCCCCTCCCTTTCCCTCTCCATCGGCTACCGGAGAGAGAGAGAAACGCGAGAGAGACGCCGAGGAGAGGAAGAGAGAGAGAAAGCGCTCGCCTGCCTATGAGGCGTTCTCGGCTCACCTTGCCATCTCGGAGGCAGCCTATTTTGACTGGCAGTGGCAGCGCTTTCTTCCCCTCCCCCTCATATAGAGAGTGGTACCTTGTATAAAGGAATTAATTTGTTCCAAATGAAATTATGTTAAGCAAATTTTGCTTTATACAAATTTGCCATAGGAATGCATTGAAAACAGAGTAATTCCCTAATCGCCACCATTTTTATGTTGTACGGATTCTGTTAAGCAAATTTCCCCATCTCCAGAATTTTTTATGTTGTACAGATTATGTTACACAAACTTTGTTATAGAGGGTCCACTGTATATATTTCCCTTTTCAGAATATTTCTTCTTTTTTGGCTTTAGTTAAAACCATAGAACAAAAGAATGCCATTATTTCTATTCCCCTTCTTTATTTGAATTAGGGATTTGAAAGGAGTGGGATGCTTCCATCTGAGAGATGAACAAAGGAACACGAAAGTTTAGGGAATCACATTTCTTTCACCTGGAATCTCTCCGTAATTTAATACAGTACCGTGGGTTTCATGGGAATTAATCAGCACAGCATTTACTTTTTGTGAAAAGTTCATCTTGTGGCTGAGAATTTCAATGCAGACCTTGTGGCGAAGGAAGTCTCGCAACTAAATCATTTAGCATCTTTAAACATTTTCAGTGAAATCCCCTCATGCTTTGTACATAGGTGGGCTAAGTAATCCAGCTTTTTGGCTTGGAATATGTTATCAGATATCTTCACTGCTTTCATGCTGGGGAAATACACAAATATTTTATGCTGAAATCTGTTTCAAAATCAGGAAAAGGAATTCAGTGGTGGCACCAAATATTGCCTAGTTAAGAGCCTGAAACTAGGACAGATCCTTGATTTCTGACTCTGTAAGAGTAAGTGCTCAGAACTGGGAAGGTGCTTCAAACTCATTCCAGATGTTTGACTCAGGCATGCCCTGATAGACCATAAGCCATCTATGGGATGTGTTTATGTTCTAACAATGTTAGTCTCTTATGATTTCCAAGGTTACAGAGGCTGGCTCTTTTCCTGGGAGACACAATGGGGAATCAAATTTCCAATCTCTGATTTCAGCCAGAGGCAAATTACAATTGAGCTATCCAGCCAGCCTTCTTCATTACCTATAAAAAGTCTACAAATGCAGAAGGGCGCACGGCTTCCCGGATGGTGAACGTGAACAGCCCAGCCTCGTGCACTACCACCATCAGCGGCAGCAGGAGGGCAAGCACCTCAAGCGCCCTCAGACCTCTGTGCCCTAGGTATTTTGCCCCCCCCCATGCCCCCAAGCTACGCTAGTGTTCCTGACAACTTTTCTCATTCAGCCTACCCTTAATTATTGGGTATAGCAATACACAGAATGCCTGTGTACATCAGTGCACAATCCTATCCACCTCCTACACTCTTTCTTTCAGTCACACACACATGTATTTTGGACATCACAGAGAGCCAGGGCTCTGTGGCAAACCTGGATTACCATAAATAATCTAGCATACTGGTTCCCATGTTCCACTAACTCCTAATTGCAGTGGAAGCACCTAAAAAACTTCAGGTCCTCAGCCTCTTTTTCTTCTGGATGTACTAATTTTGTGCTTCCAACTGAGTTGTTTATTCCAGGCATACCCAAGCGTCGGTCCTCCTGATGTTTTGGACCACAACTTCCAGAATTCCGAGCCAGCATTTCCAATGGCAAAGGACTGTGGGAGTTGTGGTCCAAAACATCTGGAGGGCCAAAGTTTGGGCATGCCTGGTTTATTCCATACATACCTAGGGAAAAATACTGCAGGCCTCAAAACTAGGATTGCCAAATCTCAGGGCTTTGGCTGAAGTTTCAGCAACAGCTGTGCTTCTCCCGGTATCCAAGTAGAGAGACAGATTTCAGTGTAACCAGCACTGGAAGACATGGGCTTTAAAGGATGGGCATAATCTTCATCCATTTAAAGCTGTCCCCAGAGATTACTGTTTCAGTATGAAGATGTTTGTGTGTATATGTTACTCCAAATAACACAACAGACCCAAGTGTATGGATCTGTATATGCACCTGCCTGGTCTCTCCTGAGTTCTCCCAGACCTTGATCTTTTTTTTTTCACGTACCAACCCTGGGCTCATTTTATTTGGAGTAAAGGAGGGAGTTGAGCACCTTTGTAGCAGTTCATGAGTTTCCTTGTTGCAGTTCTCTAGCAGGATAATTCAACTACAGTGCATAGTGCTCCTGCTATAAATCTCTAGAGGTCTGACAAAATGATATCTAGTTTTTAAATATCTGCTGATGGCAGATCCAACACCCTTTCCTAGGTCTGAACAAATTCTGTTATTTGATGTTTCAGGCATGTCATATAACATCAATATAGAATAGAAGGCATAGTAGTAGGCATATAGAAAAAATAATGGATAGAAAGCTAAGCACAATATTTGCAACATTTTGTAAAAGAAACAGCCATTATGCACCCAGTGTCATTTCTTATGTTCATATTCTGCATTTCTTGAGGGGAAGTGTGAGCCTTAAATATCCCAGGGAATCTCTCATACTGATGAGACTCATAAGTCATAACCGCTTCCTTTTAAGCAAGAATCTCTGTATACTACAACAGAAGGAACAGAATGACATGGAAGTGCTAATTATGATTAAATAAATAAGTTTCTGGTGGAAGGCTTTGACTTTTCTCTATAATTAGGAGTATGTATGTCAGCATTGTGTCATTAGTGTGAACACAGAGGTAATTCTGAATCAGCAGTTTAATCAGAGCAAAGATGTGTGACCTTCCCTCAGAGTTTTTCATTTTGCTTATGTGAAAATATAGCTGAGAATGCAGGTGTCTTATCACTCTCTTAATGAATATATTTCGAGTGATAGTTTCTTTTGAATTTGAATTCCTTTGCTTCTTACACTAAGCAGGTTTTTTATAGTAAACATGGGAAAAGTTACTATGGACTCTCAATTTCCTTTTATAAATTGCATGCAATATATTTCATTTATAGTCATCAATTGTGTGCTCATAATTCAACCCCAAATGGGAGTTTCTATAATAAACTGTTTTGTTGGCTTATTCAGTAAACTAGTAGAGGCATGTTCCAATTTTATGAGATTTATTACCTGTGTTGCTGGATGACCTTAGCATCTTGTTCTCTTTCTCGTAGTGATGAGAATTAAGAGTTATTACTGAATGCAATGGAGACTTCTGATTCTGTTCCAGCTTTAAGTGGTTTAACTCAGAGAACTAGCAAGCTTTATATCAGTCTAGTATGAAAAGAGAAAACAATTTCTCTGATTTAAACAGACAATTGACAAGAGTTAATTTAATTTTTTTTAAAGATGATCCATAAATATCTTTGTTTTGTTAGAATAAGGGAAGGTACATGATAGATAGATAGAAAGATGGATGGATGGATAGATAGACAGACAGACAGACAGACAGACAGACAGACAGACAGGTGGGACTGTACATCTTGGCCTCCCTATTTATTTATTTATTTATTTATTTATTTATTTATTTATTTATTTATTT
>JAHTLZ010003399.1:5883855-5961207 GCA_023846285.1 Phrynocephalus versicolor
TTTATTTATTTATTTATTTATTTATTTATTTATTTATTTATTTATTTTGGTGGGTGTTCACCTGCAGATTATTACCCCTGGTCACTCCCTTACAAATCACTTCCTGCTGCTTCAGAAAATTGTTTAGCCCCATTGTTCATCCTCTCCTGCAGCAGATAACTAGCCAAGAGGTATCTCCATGATGGCTATCCACCTAGCTACAAATATAGAAGCCATCATTAGGTGCTTTTTGCTGAAGTGTTAAGTTTTATTCTGAATAGATTTACTGGAACAATAAACAGTCTTGTGCATCAGCATCTTTAGTGAGTACTCCTTATTCATAGCCATGGCTTGATAGCTTGTTGCAGTGCGCATACCATAATTAGTGCAAATTCCTACACCTTTGTAGTTTCCTTTTAAACAGAGAGCTGATTTTATTACCAACTATGCAGTGAAGCTACATAACAAAATAGCATGAGCACTTCACTACAAGGATCTCTTACATGGTCATATGGATTCCATCAATTGTGCACTTTAACCTTTCCAATTCATTGTTGCCACGAGGTTTAGTATATATCTAATAGGACTGCTCAGTTTTGTGAACATAAGACTAGATATGTGCATTCCAAAACAATATTAAAATAGTCTTCTGCCAGGTTTATTTAAATACAACATTAGATGTACCTAAAACAAATTTATTGGGCCAATTTCATAAAGAATGAATGTAACTCTCTGTCCATTGAATTATTCACTACTGAAGTTATTGACAATAACTTATATGTGTGCACAATAACTTATTGTGCACACATATAAGGCTAATTTATAATTGTGGGGGGGGAAAAACATTAATGTTATGAACCTTCATGAGATTTAACAGGTGTTTTTATTTTGAAAATCTGAGTTATAAAACAATTAGACTCCTTAAACTGAAAGGTTGTTTCTGTCTTTTTGCAATATGTGAAGAATATTGCTAATTACAGAGTCTAGATTGTTACTTTTTGAAAAACTGTTGTTTATCAAAGAAATAGAATCTGTGGAATTATTGCAGGGGTGGGGTATACGTGAAAGCAATTGCCCCTGGTTTGGAAAGCATTATCTCCAATACCTTTGAGATATGAATGTATACCAATGGAAAGCAAGTGATTTGCTGAGTGTATGGATGAACAGGTTTAAATAAGCAAATTGATTTTAAAAGGCCTGGTCTGATAGGACATTGTCAAAGATATCTCAGAAACTTCCATAATAACATCATTGATTGATGAAACCACAATTATAGATTGGAGCAACTGGGATCCTAGATGAGAGTACTAGGTAGGATCAAGTTATTCACACAACAGTTAGTTTTACCATACATCAACTAATTTAATGCCTGACATCTCTATTCAGAATTTCAAACGGACAGCATGGACATCAGCTGCTGATCAGATTCTTGGGCACACCCCCTGATCTAGAGGAAAACTAGATCAGTATAGGATGATTAGAAACCAGAATACTGTACCAAAAAGAAGTCATTTTTTCTGTTTAGAATAAATGGATATATCTGGGTGATTCACAGTGTGGAGGCTGAAACAGATGTGCTTAACTAGAAAACTCATGTTATGAGGCCATGGCCATCAAGATCTCTTTGCTGCATTGCATTTTGGGAGACATTTAAAAAAAAAAGTTGTGAAACGATTCCACAACCTGAGAAGAATCTAATTGCACAATATATGCATACTGTTTCTTGAATCCAAATATATACTATCAATGCATTATTGTTAAATAATCATATTTGTGTATTAGTTTGTTTGTTTGTTGGGCTTTCCTACCATCTTTCTCCCCATAGTAAAACCCAAGGCAGCTCACAAATTGTTTAAAAAAGACAATAATTGAAAACAGTGTACAAATCCCTCAACAGCTTCAGTTCAAGCTATCGCAAGGACCGCATCTCCCTTTAAGAGCCTGCTTGGGAGTTAAGATAATTGAGGTAGAGCCTTTCTCTTGGTCTCTTAACCCTCATAGGTACATTTGGTGGGGATAAGGAGAGGGCCTTCTCTGTTGCTACTCCCAAACCTTCCAAAGGCTGCACAGGCTACCAAAATGCCAAAGGTCCTCTTTCCATCTTGAAAAAAAATGACTTATTAACATTTTTAATTCCCATCAACTGGAACTCATCTATGCCACTCCAGAAAAGGACCACCAGGGAGGGAAGGATGGGCGTACCCAGGGCCTCACTTTTGCCCACTTTGCAATAAATCAGTGATAATAGAGGAAGCCAACAAATTTGCTATCTTTCCATGCATAAAATAAGAAATTACATAGCATAAAGTGGAAGAATGATATTTCACAACGTCTTTAGAAGTTAATTAGAAATAAATTATTTTATGTGAATTCATAGATTCGGGGCATATAGATCCCCCCTCATGATTTCATCAGGAAGTATAAGGTAAACACTAATAATGAAAATCATCATGTGCTATCAAGTCAATTCTGACTTTTTAAGGCTTTCCAGGTGGAGAACTGGTTTAACATTCCCTTATTCTAGGGGCACCCTGGAACTCTGTAGCTTGCCCAAGGCCACAGACTTGCTCTACTCACAGGAGGCACAGTGGGGAATTGAACTCCCAGATAGGTAAATCACTGAGCTATCCAGCCAGGTATGTAAGACAGAGAGAGAGACAGAAAGAGGAGGAGGGGGATGCTTGGATCAGAGATGTTGCATGTGGTGGGCCTGAATTTGGACAGGAAAGTGGATGAAGTTGAGAGGAGAGGGTGTGTGTGGGTCTGGCCCAGCACCAGTGGAGTAAGAAGCAAGCAGGTGGTGCTGATGAAGCCTGTAAGGGGTGGGGCACATAACTCCATGCAAGGTTCAACAAGATAAAGCAGGAATGCTCACATAGCAATTGTGCTTTGTTCAATGCCAACTCCAAGGCATGTACCAAGGAACAGTGTGGCTACTGCTCTGGTTGGTACCCATACAATAACTGGGCTGATGTTGTGACTTGAATGTGAAGCTAGCTTTCCATTAAGTAGAATAAGGCAGAAGATTTTTGGATCAAAAGCATGAAGGTTTGGGAACGGTGTGTAGGTAAAATAAGGAGGGAAGGGAAGAAAGAATGAAATAGTTGAGGAGAGAACTGTTCCTGTGTACAGTTCATTATTCTTTTTTATAATATCAATACTGGGACAGCCAGTATTGTATTGCAATATATCCTCTCTACACTTAGAGATGCCAGGATCAGGACAATCTTTCAAATATGCAACAATAACAAATAAAACAACAGAATAACCTAGAACTATTGGGGACAACATCACAATGTGGATGATCCCTTATTCACACCACTTTGAGTGGCTGTATACCAGTAGGAGAGTTAACACATCATGATGTATCAAGAGATAAGTATTTTAAAAACTGGGCATGACTCATCAAAAGATAAGACATTGATTTCAGTGGGGAAGAATTGCAACCTATATTAATGCTGAATGTAAAATCATCCAGACAAAGAGATGCTTAATTTGGCAGTATTTTGAGAATTTTTGTAATGGCTGGCTCTAGGTTTGCATACTGGAGCAGAACCACAGGAAGAAAGGAATCCATAACAGGCATGCTATGCATGAGAATGCCCTCTGTCCATTTATATCTAAAGTATATTTTCCAGTAGTCCAGGAGACTGTAGAGGTTACTTGTTGGACTACAACTTTAAGATTCCCCCCAACCACCATAGCCAGTAGGCATGCTGCCTAGCAAATTAATAGAATCACAGAATTGTAACACCGGAAAAATATGCAAGAATTATAAACTCCATTCCTGTGCTCTAACTCATGTGTGACAACAGAGTCATCCACACTCTGTTTAAAAATTTCTAATGAAGGTGAACCCATCATCTTCAGAGGCAGTTCATCCTATTGCTAAATAGCTCTTACAACAAGAAACACTTTTTAATATGTAGTCAAAAAATCCTTGTTAATGTCTATCCCCTGAAGTTGCACAACACACGATTGCTCCATCTTCTATATGATAGTACTTAAAATACTTGAAGATAGTTGCTCTACCACCCTTTTATCAAACTAAATATACCCATCTCCCCCAATTCTACCTCACTAGAATTGGTTTTTCTATGTTAACCTTAACACAAACCCTTCATCATCTTGCTTGCTCTTTTCTGGACCTATCCCAGGTTCTCAATGCTTTATTAAACTATGGTGCTCAGAGGTGAACACAATATTTTGTATGGTCTGACCAAATCAGAACAGAGTGGCAGTAGTGATGTGAATTTTGGCAAGAAAGCAAGAGTGGTGCGCAAAATCCTTCCTTCACCTCATAGTAAGGCTTCTCTTGCAACCCTTCCCATTTCCTTGATAAACCTCACTAAGAATGCCTTGGGATGAGAACAGCTGCCTTAGTTTCAAAGGAAGGTGGGAAATTTTGCTGTATAGGAACACATAAGAACATAAGAACAGCCTTGCTGGAACAGGCCACAACCCATCCAGTCCAGCATTCTGCTTATATTCGGGTCAATACTTTTAGGCACTGAGGCAAGTCATCTGTGGCTAAAAGTCATGTTAAGCATTACATGCCGCTTCTCATGACCCCCCCCCTCTGCATCACAGGGGAGCGGCGTGCAATGTTTAAAATGACTTTTAGCCACTGACCCAAGCATCAGTGGCTAAAAGTTATTTTAAACATCACACACCACTCCCTCAGCTCACAAAGGAAGAGCTGCCCGGTCCTGCTGCATTTCCCACCCTAGACTTATACTCGAGTCAATACGTTTCCCCAGTTTGGGGGGGGTTAAATTAGGGGCCTCGACTTATACTTGGGTCGACTTATACTCGAGTATATACAGTATATTTAATACATTCCAACACACACACACACACACACCAAAAATCGCATGCTTTGGCCTTGACTCAAAGGAGAGTCAAATCTAGTGATCAAACGGATGTATTCAAGGTGAAACACTCCTTCAAATATTGACATCCCAAAATGGTGATGTTGATGTTGATGTTGATGTTGTTGTTGTTGTTGTTGTTGATGATGATGATGATGATGATGATGATATCATCATCATCATCATCATCATCATCATCATCATCATCATCATCATCATCATCAGCAGCAGCAGCAGCAGCAGCAGCAGAGCTGCCAAGTCCTTAAAAGGACAAACTCTATAAAAATGAATGCCTGTGCAAAATTAAATTCCCCAGTAGGTTCCACTGCCCAGAGTAGCCTTGTCGCTAGATGGATGGTGTAGAAATTCAATAAATAAATAAACATTGTTGATGATCAATGCGAAAGTTGTGGAACTTCCCAGTCTCTTTCTCCACTGCAGGGGACACAGTTTAGGTAGGGGGTATTCGTGGCATATAGGTTAGGTTTATTATAATTTTTAAGGAGGACAAGCATTGCATCATTTAGGTCAGTTTCCCCACCTCACCAGGAAGATAGTCTCACACCATGGGAACCCTGATTCCATGCTATTCCCATGAACCATTTTCCTTTGAAGATGTTTGTTTCCAAGCTTGCTTTTTTAGATTTCAGGCACGCTGCATGCCATTTCAGCATATTCATCTGTCTGCAGCATTCTCGACATAAGCAAATCTTTCTTTTGGCCTTCACCTCTTAGGGAGAAAAATGCTGTCATCGCTCAAATGTAACTGACCATCAGCCTAGTAACATTTTAAAATAGCCCTGTCTTCATTAAACGTGTGAGAAAGAACTAAATTGGTTAGTGACAGCAGTTTTATAATAAACAGAAGGGCTGTACATTTTGACATACAACAGCTGACCAGTGTCACAGTAGGATCTGCTATCTTTACCATGCATGGCATAATTTATTAGGGGTTTCCTTTTCCTTCTCCCCAAGAGAGGCTTCATTAAATCCATCAAGGCCATTTTGAAACAGTCTACATTAGATTAGGCATCCTTATCTAGGTCAGGTTAAAAATAATACACACTTCTTGCCTTTGCTTCCAAAACATACTTTTGTAGCCTTACAAAAAAAAGCAAAGGGTAAATTTTGACAAGACTGGAAAGAAAAGAAAGAGGAAAAAAGAGGAAAAATAAGAAAAAAAATACTGTGTTGGACCAAATGCCTTCATACCATTCTGTTATTATAAAGTAACGTTAGTGTTATAAGGTAGTGTTTTTGTATAGGTGGAATACTAACAGAAAGACAATGCTACAGACAAAACTTCAGTTTAGACTGTGTATCTGCAATAGAAAAATCCTGCCCAGATTAAAATATGTTCACCAAAGAAAGGCCAAGGCATGGTGAATATATATCTATATTTAATTAATATGTATATATTTCTTCCTTGATATCCCTTTCTCTTTCAGTGCTTTGTCATTGGGCAAGAATAAATGACTCTTTTCTGTCATGCGCCAAACCCTCCTACATGCAATTCCAAGCCACTTACCAAGATTTTGATTTTTTTTCCTATGCTGTTTAATATACATTATGCAAACCGAATGGTTCTCTGTATATTATATAATATAATATGGCTTTACCAATAAAAGCTACCACCCTAGCTTTTATTTGTAACGACAGCCCTGGTTCATATTTTTTAATTTGCTTTGGCTTTGGGCCAGCGGGCAGAAAGCAGTTGTACCCAGAAAGGATGACAGAGGCATATGTGCCATTATTTTGAGTCTTACAACCATAGCTTGCACTTGCTCCAGTTGCTCTGTCATTTTGCAATCACATAACTACTGATAAAAGTACCTAATGCTAAAATAAAAAATGCACTTATCAATTTTTCTTTTGTTTTGTTTAATTTCTTACAAGAGATTTCTTTCTTGCTTGTCTTTTTAAAATAGTTGTGTTCAACAATGTCTCCCTAATGCAAGTCTCTTGTGGGTCTAATTTTGTATTCCATTTCCTGTGCCTTATAATACAGTAACCCCCCACCGATTGCAGAGGTTAGGGACCCACCCCACCCACGATGCAAGAAAATCTGCAATATACGGAAGCAGACGGGGGTTGGGGGCACCTTACCTCCCACTGCCGCCTGCCCGTGTGGCCCGAGGCTTCTCAGGGGAGCCTGGTTGAGCGGCGCAGAGCAACCCGATCACTCCGCGCCACCCCTCCCGGCCGCTCCAAGCCTTCTCGGGGGAGCCTGGTTGAGCGGCGTGGAGCGACCTGATTGCTCCGTGCTGCCCCTCCTGGCCACCCCGAGGCTTCTCGGGGGTGCGTGGGAGGGTGGCGCGGAATGACCCGGCCTCCCCCCCCACGGTGCAGGTACTGCGATCCCGCGATGTAGCAGGGCCGCGGTACCTGAACCGCGAAATGGCAGGGGGGTCACCGTACTCTACAATTTAATAGTGAGGTAATAGTTTATATTTTCTTGGGTCTATGGTAGCACATAATGCATGTAGACCTCAGGACAGAGTAGCTCTTCTCCATCATTATCACCACCACTACCATCACCACCATCATCAGTATTATGAAAATTTCCAGAGGTTAAACATTCAGGACACTCCTGGATTTACCAATACTGTAGTTGCAGAGGCTTGCTTAACAGGCATTCTTCCTGATTGAGATGGCTTTCTTCTGCATAACTTCCAGACTGTGAAATGCACTCCCTTCAAAACTACATTCCCTGTACAATCTTGCTGTTTTGAGGAAGGATATGAAAATATGTTTGTTTTTTAAACTGGCTCATGATAATAGACAGAACCCTATTGGCTATTTTGGTAAGCATAATTGCAACTAGTAGCAAGTTGCCGTAAGTTGATGAGTCAATTGCATTTGATAAGGACTAGAAGTGAGGGTTTGTTTACTCATGAGAATTCATTACTGTAATTAAACCATTGCAATTATGCTGATGTGAATATGTGACTAGATTCTGGACAGTATATAAATTGTTAGGATTGTTTTAACTGTCTATTTATTTAAATGGTGTTAATGATTTTGTTTGTTTTCAGTTGATATTATTTTATAGTTCAATCTGTTTCTATTGTTATTTTTATTCTTTCTTATTACTATTAGCCACCTCAAGCAGTATACCATAGTGGAAAGGTGGGGTACAAATGTAACAGATCATCATTGCCATCTTCAACAAGAATTCTTGAAGATTATGACATGTACTGTAGGAGGATCTAAAATACATGTCTCCTTTCCCTCATCTGCAGGTGATGCAGTAATAGGTCCTTCTGCACTGTCTAGTGTTGATAATCGACCATACTCTTCTTCAAGTGCCATGTCCTCATAGAATGTTGGTGATCAGTAGCTTGAACTGATTTCTATCTAAGGCTATTCTAAACAGAGCAGCTGTGCTCACTGTGGACCATTGTCTTAAGTTCTTAAGCCAGAATGTTTTTCTACACCCCAGGCCATGCTTCCCATCTATTTTTCCTTGAAGGATAACTTGCAGCAGATGGTATTTCTTATTGTGCATTATGTGTCCTAAATACTGCAATTTTCTTCTCTTTACAGTATCGATGATTTCTAAAAAATTTTATTCATGTGCTGTAATACAGCCACATTAGTGACTCTGATTGTCCAAGGAATATTCAGAATTTGTCTGTACGTCAACATTTCAAACACTTCCAGCTTTCTGCATAATGTGTCTGTAAAGGTCAAAGTTTCAACACCATAGAGAAGTATGCTGAATACATAGGATCAAAGTATTTGAGTATGAAGTCTGATAGATAAGTCCCAGTTTGTCAAAACTTTCCTCATTTTCTGGAAGGAATTTCTAGCTTGTTCAATTCTACAACAAATCTCACATGAAAGATCCCAGTTATCTTTAACAAAGCATCCCAAGTATTTATAAAACGATACTCTCTCAATTATATCACTGCCAATCTTGAGAAGGTTCTGTGTTTTGTTTTTTACTGATAACCATCCATTTTGTCCTCTTCACGTTAAGTCACAATCCCATGGCACTGCTTTCTGCAGCAACAGAATCCAATAATCATTGCAGATCTGCCAGACTTGTTGCAAGCAGGACAGTGTTGTCAGCATATCTCATGTTATAACATTAAAACTCCATTCACTTTCACACTTGGTTCTTTCCTTCGAGAGCATCCTGGGAAATTCTTTCTGAATAGATATTAAAAAGTAGAGGTGAGAGAATGCAGTCTTGAGGAACACCTTTCATAATTGACACCTCTTCTGATTCTGATATTTGACCATCTATCTGGACACCAGCACGCTGACTGCAATACAAATTCCCAATCAATCTGATATCACAATTGTCTAAGCCCAGTTATTTAAGAATATTAATATGTTTATTATTTTAACTGAGTCAAATGCTTTTTCATAATCACTGAAGCAAACAAAACATCAACATTGGCATTGAGACATCACTGAACTAGTATCTGAACTAATGGACTATACAAGAGGGTCAATAAAATGGAAATGAATCCAGACAAGATGGTGATCCTACTGTTGGGTGACTCATCAGACTACTTAAAAGGATATTTATATGATCTTGATGGGGTTGCATGCTCTCTGAAGGATAATGTCCACAGCTTGGATGTACTGTTGAACCCAGGATTCTATGGTGTATATATCTGCTGTGGTAAAGAAGGCATTTCATTAAATCCAGTGATTGCCTATTTCGAGAAGAAATGCCTAACAACAGTGATTCATGCAATGATATTCTCTAAAATAGACTACTACCTAGGGCTGCCCTTGAGGTTAATACAGAAAATTCTGCACAACCAGCATGCAGCATGATGATAACTGGAGGTCAGATTGGCCTCCTCCCTTTTATCCTTCCACTGACAGCTGAAGATCCACCTTTCCAGGCAGGCTTTTAGTAGCCATGATTGAGTCCCTGAATGCCCACCTTTTAGTTAAGACAGTTTCCAAAATTTTACGTGTTTTAATTATTCAATGTATTGTAATTAGTTTTATAGTTCAATTGGTTTTAATGTATATTTTACTGTGTCTTTAATTCTATTCCTTTTAATACTGTGAGTTGCTTTGAGCCCCTTTATTAAGGGGAAAGTGGCCTATAAACAACACAGATAAAATAAAATAACAAGCAGGACCCAGCAGAAATGAACCTATATCCCCAGCCCTGTCACACCTTTATTAGCTCCTTGTTACTTTCTATGTCCAGTTCAAGGTACCGCCATGACATAGAAAGCCCTTAAGTGGTCCTCAACCTGTGGGTCCCCAGATGTTCCTGCACTGCAACCCTCAGATACCCCTTCCAGCACAGCAAGTGGTGGAGGCTTCTAGGAATTGCAGTTCAGGAACATCTGGGGACCCACAGATCTAAGATCTCGGAACATCTTAAACTCACATGGTTTAAGATTGCAATACCTGTTGGAACATTTCCCCACAAAGCAGTTGCCCATCCCACCTACTCCCAGCAGTCCATATTGTTAAAAATGGGGACACCAAAAGAAGCCAAAAGAGTCAATAAATGGAACCATGAATTTTTTTGTTGTGATCCCTTCCATTTGGAATAAACTTCCAACAGAGGCTCATAAGGCACCTTCCCTCTCTGTTATCAAGAAAGTAGTGAAAACAGTGTTATTCTTTTATTAACTGCCTGACATATGCCAATGAATTTTAATTTGTTTAATGTTATGGAAAGTTTGGATTTTAACTAGCCATAGGGTTTTTATCTATTTTATGCATTTCTTGTTGGGCATTTACAGTATATGTGTTTTTAACACGCTGTTGACTGCCCAGAGAGTGTGTGCACTATGAGGCAGTATAATATATCTTACTGGATATCAAAACAAGCAAACTATTTAGAAAAGTATTACCCCAAGATTATTAACCAGATGCTGAGACTAAGTTCATGGAAGAATTGGGGACTCTCCATTCTAGTTTGACTCTGCTTTATGCAGAAAAGAGGTACAAAGGACCTGCAGGTAGTGGTGCTGAAGGCATTTGTAGCTTGGGACCTTGAATTGGTTTCTTGTGCAAGCAAACTTGTTCCCCAGTGCCTGTTCTGGCATGCTTAAATTGTTCTCTTCTCTTGATTATTATCAATGTGATTAATTTCACTCCTGAAGTATAAGATTGTAGCCGTGTGCTTTTAGAATATAATAGTTGTTATTTCTTTAGTCTTCATGTGAAACAAGAACATTTAGAACAATAATCACTCATGAAGGAATCAGCCCTGTAATGTAATGTGGCAAATAAACTTCTCTCATACACAGGTCACTGTTCAGTTTTATGTACACACCATTCAGTGGGCCACACATAATTTCCATTTATTTTTGTTCTAATTAGTTTGTGTTGTCCCTGACTGAAGCTTGTAAACTTCTGCTCCAATGGCTGCACTAATAAGGTGTTGGAACAAAGCATTTTAATCTTCTTCCCTCAGAGTTTCCCCTCTCATGCCTGCTTTTATTACACTACATGGACAAGAAACTATTTCTGCCGAGAGGATGCCATGTGAGCTGTTTGAGCAGGAAAGGTGAGAAGTGGCCCATTTGTGGTTCTAAATTCTGAGAAGAGGCTGATGTTTCAGGACATTAACTTACAATTTGTCTGGAATACAATTTATAATACATAATTGGGTTATTAGAAGAGGAGAGGTTCAATAGTATATTTTTTAAAGGTATGTACTGTTACCAATAAATGAATGATTTAACAGATTAGTAATATAGGAGTAACATGTCTTGCTAATCAAATGCTGAGACTAAGCTGGATGGAACAGTCTAATTAAGGAGGCATGGAAAGCACGTATTTTCATACATAAGCTTGCTATATAGAAATTCCTTACAAACATACAAATTACTTGGGTGCTACTTATTCCATTAAGATATTATATAGGAAACCATTCTTCTCAGTGGAGCTCTAAAGGAAGTTTTCGGGGGGGGGGGAAGTAAAAAATAAAATAAAATTAAAATGCCATTGCCCCCAGCATCTGTTTGATTTACTGAAATATTTAGGTAGTCAGGGATTATGGACAGAAATGCATGAATGTTTGGAGGTGTTTTTTTTTTAAACACCAGCAGAAATCCTTGACACTGACCTACTTTACTCTTGCATTATTTAAAAAAGATATTGTGTTGAATATGGTGTCCTTGTGCAGCGATTGAATAGTTTTACTACTGGAATTTAAAATAACAGAGATGTATCAAGTGTTTGATTTCTGTTGTTTAACTGCATCAAGAGCAACTTGTATCACACAATCCATTTAGTGCAGTGGCACACCTAGAGATGTTGTGGAACAGGTCTTAGGGTTTTTGTATCACTTTCTTAGAAGAATACTTCACATATAACATTATCACTTGTGTACAAATTCAGACAATAGTGTGTGTTTGTGTGCGTGTGCATGAATATGAATAGGTAAGATAAAAGAGGCATGGAAACTCAGCAGTAAAGAACAAACATCACATGATTCAAATGGGGCCGGTGCATTTGTTGAAGTATCAAAGCAACAGAAACGTGGATAGGGGAGAGTGTGCTGTACCATATGCCAAGAGCCTGTACCGTGTAGATTTTTCTGAAAAAAAAATTAAAAATAGTTCTTCTTCTGGGGTTTTTTCTGTAACAGGAAAGTAAAAAGTTAACTTTTCTTAAACAAGCAATGGTTAATGTAGCAGCAAAAACTCCCTTCCAGTAGCCTTTGAACTGTAATAGAAAAATATGTACTTTGTATAAGAAGCACCCCAAACTCTGAAGTTAGAGTAGGACCCCTGTATCCACTGATTCATTTATCCATGGTTGGCAGAGGAAGAAATTAAATAAATAATTCAGCAGCTGTAAAGCCAGCTATTGGAGTAAAACAGCAGCTGTAAAGCAAGCTACTGTCAGAAAACAGCAGCTGTAAAGCAAGCCACTGTCACAAAACAGCAGTTTTGAGGGATTTTTGGCATTCTCTCTTATACATGGTTTTCATTATCCATGGGAAGGCCTGGAACCAATCCCAAGCGGATATCACAGTCCTACTGCATGATTATTCGAGAGGCAAGGCACTTTCTCAATAATTTTGATTACTTTGTACTAGACTCATTAGGAATCTGTTGATGAAACTATCTAGAGGGACAGATTTTAAAATGATACCATGGATTGGAGATTTGCCTGATTGGATATTGTACCAGCCTGTGATGTTGCAACCACACTTGCAAGCTGAATCATAGCAATTAGAGATGGGCACAAAACAAAAAAAAATGTTCCATTATTTGTTATTCGTTACGTTACATAATGAAATGAATAACAAAAATTGTGATGAAATTGGAACGAACTGAAAGGAACCACGAAAATTAGGTTCGGTACGTTTCATTTTCGTTAATGGCGACGCGCATTATTTTTAAATTTTAAAAAGCATCCTGAATATCTGTAAAAACCCAGCGATAATTATTTATTCTGCCTGATAATACCTACCACAGGTGTTGGGGTCTGACTGAGAACGTATGACCCTTTGCTTGGAGAACTGGGGTTTGAAACCCAATCCTGGACTTGGATGCAGTTTTTACACCAGCCTTACTTCCTGCCCCATCAGAAGAGTGCCTGGCTAATATATCCTGGCCAAAAAATTTAATGCCTGGCAAATTACATCTCTTCCCATGACTGGACATTTGGTACAATGCTTTGATAAAGATGGTTTGCCATTGAAAGCTCAGCTTGCAATTTTTTTGTTTTATTGATGACCCATAAAGGTATCACTGAGCCTAGTTTTGCATTTGTTTTTCTGATCACACGGCTCATTCACTTTTTATTCCAACCTATTTTATGCTGCTATCCAGATTAGGTGATCACATGGAGACCGTGGATTGTTTTGGTGCCAGTGACCACACTGGTTCATCAATCCAATATGATTTGATCCATGCCAGACCACACTACCTGCCAATCCTCAGTTTTCTTTCTTTTTTAAAAATCCATTGTCAGGCCAGTAGGCTTTTTAATGTGTTGCATGATGCTAGGAAAAAGGGACAATTTAATCATTATGTGCAAACACATACCATGGAAATACAGTAGTTTACTATAATTTGTTGGGTTTGGCTCTATTTCATATAACATTTTATCTCATTTTTTACCCATGCAGAGATGATCTAGCACTAAACTGATGGTGGCAGGCCTGTTTTTTCTTAATGGGTGTTCTCTGCTGATACATGCAAATAAGCACATATATGAAGGTGCGTGCATATAAGGGTCTTTTTTAAAAGACCAGAAGACTTCAGTAACTCATGTTTGCATCTCTTCTGCTTCTTCAGGGGAATATTTATTTGTTGCACAAAATTTTCGGATTCGGAGAACAGCTTAAGAGGCATTACTGTATAAAAGCATAGGAACTCTACGATGGAATTAATTAGCCCAAATGCCACAGACAAGTCTCTGCACAGCTATTGAGCCTAGTGTGGTTTATGGAAGATCCTCCTTGCCCCTTGCTGAAATTCCTACTTCTTCTGAAGGAGTTTTCACTGGCCAGAACGCTGTTGGCATAAAGGGGAGCTGGATGGTCTCTCAGGCTTTTGTAGCTAAGCAGTTTGGCAAGTGTACTTCATGTTGTCTTTGAGCCCTTTTACACGACCTCTAAAATCCGTTGCAAAACACTTGCAGATACGGAGCATAAAATTGTTTTCCCACATGCAGTGGACTTTAAAAAAAAATAAAGTACGCCCACGCCCACTTAAGTGCGCCCCAGCGCACTTTACAAGTACCTGGTCTCTGGAGGTAAAAAAATTCCGATGCAGATTGTAAAGCTCTCCTCACCTTCTGTTTGTTTTTGTTGTCCCCGCTGCCCCTTTAACAGACAGGAATCCCTACGGGGCTGCTCCGATGACAGATGGAGGTGAGCAGAGGCGAGCCTGTATTTTTTCCTCCCTTTTTTCCTCCCTCTCCTCACCACAGACAGAAGCAACAAAGTGCGGAAGGATGGGAACACAGGAAGAGGAACAAAACCTACATGATATCTGACTGGGGGGATCCAAATTTAAGCTACCAGTGGATATTAGGGGTCGTTTGAAAGCAGCCTTTGTCACTGTAGCATGAAGTTGTTCAAACCATAGTTGTCTCATCACTGCTACAAACATGTGGAAAATACCCAGAGTTTGGCATATGGAATTGTAGCAAATAATTTCAGAAAGGTTTTTAAAAGGTTTGGTGATTTAAAAATAATTTTTGATTAGTTTAATACCTACCTGATAAACTTCAGTTATCTGATGTAATGGAAATGCCAGTTAAATGGGGATTTAGATTATTGAGGGAATTTAAAATTCTAACTAGTCTGTTTGAAGAGGGACACAACCTCATTTGGGACAAATGCAATTTTAGGTAATTGGCTTTTTACTGCATATATAAAGACCCAGATTTTTCTTGCTATGGAATAGCTATGGATCATCCAATGCTCAGTGGGATTGTCTAATATCTAATAAAAAGACACAGACTGACTGTATTTCTGTTATGGAACAGAGAATAAGATTAGCACCAGCAGAAGTTATATGATGTTACTTCGTAATAAAACAGATTATTGAAAAAGGGACAGGGAAATAATTTCTTTTTTTTTAAAATCAAGTACATCTGTCTCAAGGATGCAAATGTTTGAGAGACACAGCCAAAGATGGCACCCTTATGCTAATGGCATTTAATATACTAAAACATGAAACAAATAGCTGCGTATGTCAAAATATCTATGGCTGACATATATCTGGCATCTAGCTCAACTTTTGTTTGAGCACAAGACACTGTAGGTTCCCATGCTCACTAGATCTCATATGTCCTTCCTTCCTTCCTTCCTTCCTTCCTTCCTTCCTTTTTTCAATTGATATCTTGCCTTTCCACTAAAAAAAGTTCAAGGTGATTCTTTGCTTCAGAGGCATGGTACATATTTCCAGAAACCATAGCTGCATTTCAAATACTGGCCACATTCATGTTGAGGCAAACTGTCAGCCCCGTGGATAGAGTGTGAGTATTATGGCTTTTTGGCCCTATGTATCCACTACCTTCCTGCACAAGTATAAACTAGTTGGCTTAAGCAGAATATTGTACATTACGGTGTCAATGGCCACATAACACCAAAGCAAAACATTATGTTTTGCTAACATCAGACGGGTCCCCAGGCACCAGTAGAAGCCGCAGTCCATATCCTATTAGTTTTATTTCAGGTATTGCAAGAGTTCTCATTTTATTTGGAGCATTCCAACAGTTAAATCTATCAACCAAGACGCAGTAACTCATATAACATCTATAACAATAAGTGCATAGAGCTATATAACAGGTTAAAACAACTAAAGTGGGAGAGAAGATTCAGGGATTGAGAGGTGAGCATATCTAATCTTAGGAACTTTTCCAGTGGGAACTCCTTAGAAACTCAGATGATACAGGCAATCACACCAGTGCCAATCTACCTCACAGTCTTGAAACTATTTAAACATATATCTTCCAATGAACAACAACACAACTTAAAGTTGGAGACATATAGATCTACCACTGCAAAACATACTCTGTGGTACAGAACTCTCCATAGGCGTTGGTAGTAAAAATGCACTCAGATGAGGATAAAATAGCATGTTACTCATGCCAGTGGATGCTGGTTAGCAGCATCTTGTTTTTTCAGCTCTGCAAAACTATTATTTCTGTTGTCATGAAGGTTTGCCTATCAGCAGCTTCCAGCTCACATAAATGTGACAGAAGTGTATATAGGAATGAAATTGTTAGTAGCACGTCTAGGACAAGATTGACTCCCACTGTAAAGAGGAATGTGCAAAGGCAATGAGGCAGTGCAGCACCTGTTTTCCAAGAAGGTCATAGGCCTTGGAGAACAATGCATAGTGTGGGCAGTCTAGCAGAAACAAATGTATGGAGAAAGATTTTTAAAAATCCTTTTTCTACAGAGTAAAATTAGGAGATGAAAGTTAGATCTTAATAGCCATTAATAAGGACAACTCTCAGGGAAAGTGTTATGATCTGATTTATTATACCTAGGATTAAGAGGTCTCTGGGCATCAAGTGGTTTGAAGGAACAGCTACACTTCCCCAGGTCTCCAGGCAAAGAAGCCAATCTCTTATCAAGTGGCAGCAGAGAAGGAAATGTTTGCTCGCATTTTATTTTATGCCTTTCAT
This sequence comes from Phrynocephalus versicolor, assembly GCA_023846285.1. Lineage (NCBI taxonomy): Eukaryota > Metazoa > Chordata > Lepidosauria > Squamata > Agamidae > Phrynocephalus > Phrynocephalus versicolor. Next base: position 5,900,799 of record JAHTLZ010003399.1, read on the forward strand.
GTTTGTAAACTTCACTTTAGTGTTTTCGTGTATATTGTGCTAGTAGTGGTAAATGCTGTTGATAAGCATAGTAAATTGTACTAGGCCCATTGAATCCATGGGGATTGGGTGAGCCAACTCCTCTTTAAATTCTCTCGATTCTAATGGGCCTAGTAAGTCACAGTTAGAGTAAGCCTATTTGAATCAATGGCACAAGGAAAAGTTGACTCCTTAAATCTCCAATATTTCAGTGGGTCTAATCTAGTGCAATGTACTACTCTTAGCAACAGCATTTTGGTCAATCAGCTTTTATTGACCTATAGAAGAAACACATATACAAGATAACAAACAAACAATTAACTGAATCTGCAAATTTCTTATGTCTCAGTCTACGGCTCTTCACTATCTGATTCAATCAGCAGGTAGAGATACCTTGCTACTTGACCAAACTTGAGGGGAATCTGTAGGCTCATTGGGGAAAAGGTCTTATATGCAGAATTCTACAATTCCTGATTTTTTATGTCTAATACCTACATTTTGTCATTCAGTATGCTTCTAATTGTGGGGCATAGTGGCTAGAGCGCTGAACTATCAGCTGCAAAGTTGGCAGCTCAGCGGTTCGAATCCTGGGTGCCACACAGTGAAGTGAGCTCCCTCTGTTAACCCCAGCTGCTGCCAACCTAGCAGTTTGAAAGCATGTAAATGCAAATAGATTAAATAGGTATCACTGTAAAACGTGGGAAGGTAAGCACTGTTCCGTGCGCAGAAATGCATTCAGCCATGCCGGCCACATGGCCACAGACTTGCACAGCAGTGGCTCTTTGGCTTGGAAACAGATATGAGCACCGCTCCTAGAGTCAGACATGACTAGCATGCATGTGTGGGGGGAACCTTGACCTTTTTATGCTTTCAATTGGGGCATTGAACCCAAAGAGTCTATTGCAATGCCAATAGATATAATTTTCTTAACCAAATTAGATCCTAGGGGGCAGTCACATCCTCTAGAAGTCAATAAAGTAGACTGTCCTGGTCCTAATTAGAGTAGACTTTTAGCCAGAATTTTATTAATCTCAACCACAACCTCGCCTCTGTCAAAGGTTGACCTGCTTGAGACAGAGAAGCATAAAAGATATCTCTTAACTTTTTGGAGATTCATGACTCAGCTCCCTGACCCCCAAACCTTTCTGAATTTCGGGGTGTTACCTAGAATTGCTTGAGGAAGGTATCCCTGCCACTTTGGTGTCAAAACGTGGCTGGGATCAGTATTTTTGAAAATACTGATCCCAGCCATGTTTTGGCACCTAAGTGGCAAGGGTACCTTTCTCGGGTGATTCTAGGTAATCCCCTGAAATTTGGAAAGGTTTGGGGTTTAGGGAGCTGAGTTATGAGCTACAAAAGAGATCCGGGTAGTTAATTGAGAGAGTGTGCAGTGAACGCACCAGCAATTTAGGAGTTAATAGGAGTTAAGCTGGTGGTTAAATACCAAATACCACAGTATTTGAGTTGGTGAATTTGGGCATAAATGTCTTGGTTACAAGGATGATTTAGGAAGAACTCCCATTGTTCTGAGAGAGGATTTTGTGTTGTTTATCCTTATTGTGATGGCTCCATTCCACTGTCTTATTCATATTTTTTGCCCTGCCCAGCTGCAGGTACTAGCACAGATGGATGTCTGTTGCATTCTTCTATAGGCAGCTGCAGAGTAATGAAACTTTGACGTTTTGTTTCTAGGTCACTTTTCTCTCATTGGGGGGGGGGGTCCATTTTACTCTAACATTTCCATTTCCATACTTGAGAACCTAGGAAAGTTTGCTTGGGGCACGGAGAGGGGTTGAGAGAGAGAGAGAGAGAGAGAAAGACTTGAGCGATTTTCTACCTAGATGACAAAATAACCTGACCAATTTTGAATACCCTGCACAAATATGTGAGGGGGGGAAGGTTAGACAAATATCAGTGGGTATCATTTTGCTGTTCTGATCATGGCAATGATAAGTATATGGATAGTTTTGAGGTGAATCTTTGAATTAACCTAGTGATTTGAGTGAAAGATTGAAAGAAAGAGTGAGTGGGAGAACAAAGTTACAGATCTTGGGCAGTCCAACCTAGTTGGTGAGAATTCTAAGGGTTATAGTCCAAAATATTCTACCCCCCCCCTTGCCGTGTGTGTGTGTGTGTGTGTGTGTGTGTGTGTGTGTGTGTTGGATTTGTTCTCTTTCACATTAACCTGGACATACAGAGGTGCCCAACCTTTATGATTTTTTTCCGCACACAAGGATTATAACCTTCATGTGAGGAAGGAAATGTTTGGTGTCTATATCATCTCAAGGTCTGGCCCTTATTTATTTAGTGTTGCAATTGTTCACTCTACTGATATGCCTTGTGGCCAGGCTGGTTTTCTTAACAAGATTATGCTCCAGCAATTGATTTTCCTTCAATGAGTAAATAATGAAGTAATTTTAGCTTGTCTACTTCCTAATCAAAAATAGCTTTTTTATACTGCCACTACAGTGGGTTGCATATTCTTATCATTCAATGAGTTGCACATAAACCATTAGATAAAATACCTTTGCAAGCAGAAATTTCCATCAGGAGTCACCTGTCCTCCATTCTGTATCTCACATATATAATGTCAATAAACCCTCCAGGGTGTATTTTTCACGAAGGTCATACAAAGCTGATACTACCAGTCTGATAGTAAATTAGTATGACTGTAGCATCAGATGTTGTCTGCTGTTCGTGACCTTAAATTTGGTCTTTCTATTTTTATTTCTTATGTATCTAAGGAAAGAACAAAAAATCAGTTTTTTAAAAAAGGAAACCATTTGTCAGCTACAGTGTAACACTGGTTTTAGAACTGCCTATAATGTATTGCTTGTCTAAATTAATACAAGATGCAAAAAAGAGAAGGAAAATATATACATGCTATAAATCAGCTTGACAGAATAGTTTATACCAGTTATTTGTTTTATTTTTATATACCTTAAATAGCTCAGGTTAAATAGCTCAGGCAGGCATTTATGATATTGTCTCATTGTCAAGGAAAGATCACCTATCTAATGTCTTCACATCATCATTTGTCCTATTATTTCATGATGGCTTATGATGCTGAATGGTTCTAGGAACTCCAGCTATATTTGTACCATTCAAGTTGAGAATGGATGACCAGCAAGAAGTTGGAAGTTGGTTTATCTTCTTCCATATCATGTTGCACATGTGACTGTTTTCATCCATAAATCCTGTCTCACATGACCTCACTTTGCTGAAACTCCTGCCCTGTCTACACCCAACTTTTGATCCTTAGGTAATTGTAACACAAATTGCTATACAGTAGGACCCCCGTATCCACTGATTCATTAACCACTGATTCAGTTATCTGTGGTTGGCAGAGGAAAAACTTAAATATGTAATTCAGAAGCCACAAAGCAACCTACAGTCCTAAAACAACAGCTGTAAAGCAAGCTACTATCACAAACAGCAGCAGTAAAGCAAGCTACTGTCACAAAACATCCGTTTGGGGGCTTTGGGGGCATTCTCTCTTATCCACTTTTTGTTGTTATCCACAGGAAGTCCTGGAACTGATCCCCAGCGGAAACCGGGATCCTACTGTATTTTAAGGTTTTCCATGTTCCAAATAGTGTTGTTGAGCAACAAGAAGTTAACTGATTTTCCAAAGTTGTTCCCTGAAGTAGAGCCTACACAGAAGCACGGACATTTTCTCTTTAGACTTCTCCCTGCTCATGTGGAGAAAACAGTGAAAAAGGGGGCAGTATTAGCTGCTCCACTATAATCATGCTGATGAAGCTGGATTATAGAACAACTGAATAAAACTACTTCAATGGGCATTTGTTCTGAATAAACATACAGTATGCCTGCATAGAACTGTTTGTTTGCTATGTTTTTTTTTTCTATTCCTTCTACATCATGCGCTGTCAGGGAACAATACACCTGGAAAAACCTAAAACCATATAAATAATTTCAAACTTTAAAAGTTATGTTTAAAATTTAAATAATTGAAAATATGAAAGGCAACTTAAGCAATCTGTGTTGCTGTCACCACCCCCTTAAGTACTGGCACTTGCTTTAGTACCTGCACTTCATATAACCCTACATAACATTCATTAAAGTAGTCTAAGTGCTTGATTCTCCACTTACTCGAGCCATGTGGTCCCTGTTTATGAATGGCCATAGCTAGCAAGCCAACCAAAGCTATTTCCAAGCACTCTGAGCCCATGGATTCACCTAGATTTCAAAATGTTAGCCATTACCCACTGACATGATGAGCCTTTACCAACCCAATCAAGACACCTCTACTACATCTTATCAGCTCTTGTAGGAAGGAACTTATGGCTGTCAAAGCAAACATCACAAGGAAATGTTCTGTTTATCTCTGAAATGAAATAATTTTTTTAGATTGAATAAGATTAATTGCAAAAGCTACAGTCCAGACATGGCACCTCTTTCTGCCACAATTCAATTTCAATAGGACTGACATATGACCAACTTCCTTGATATTAATAATAACATTTTGCCATACCTGATAATTAGCCTCTAATCCTTTACTCATTTACCTGGTCATAAGTCCCATTGAGCTCGATATGATGTACTTTTGTGCAAGCGTTCTTGAATAAACATTATTGGTTAATGATCACTTTGTTATCATTGCAATCAAACAGGTGGGAGACAAAAATTAGACTTTTCTTTGTACTAATTAGCCAAACACATGTTGCTTAGTGTAGTAGAATGCACAATTTATTTTTTTGTTTTATATACCACCAATTCAAATAACTAAAATAACCACATTGATCACTGAGAATATAGTGAGTCACCTCTTTTTAAAGTTCCATTGATTCAATATAAGTCACTCTATTTGTGACTTACTGTGCTAAGTAATAGGACTTCAGCCATCATATTACCATAGGACAGTAAGCAATTCGGTATAGGCCCATTTAAATAAATGGCATTTATGGAGGAGCTGACTCACCAAATCCCCATTGATTCAATGGGTCTACAGTCATCCAATCTAGTAGAGATAAACCACCAAATTGAGGATATTATATTGCAAATATGTTGTTCATTAGATCAAATCTGGACTTGTTTGTACTTTCAGTAGGACCAGTGAAACCAGTGTGAATTTGTAATGAGCAATTTAAATTCTACTGATTTAAACAGTTTTACTGAATTTACTATATTTGGATTTATCATTTTATTTCCTACTATATATTCCGAAGACTGTTGCACAAAATACCTGGGCAGCATGAACTAAATAAATAAGAGCCTTTTCACACGACCCCTAAGATCCGCTGGCCACTTAAATTCGGACCAGAGATCTTGGGGGTTTGTTGCTGTTCCTGTGTTCCCACCCCCTCTGCACTCCTGGCTGCTGGCTGCGTGAGGGGAGGGAGAAAAAAGAAAGAAAAGAATGCTGGCTTATCTCCGTTCTGCCGGTCTTGCTCTGTTCCCAGCAGCATTCAGATCTCTTAAAGGGGCGGGGGGCAAAACAACAACCAACAGAAGTGAGGAGAGCCCTGCACCCACTACGTCAGATCCCCATCAGGGATTTTTCACCCCTGGAGAGCAGGTACCTGAAAAGTGCACTGGGACCCGCTTAGGTGGGTGTGGTCGCACTTAGTTTTCTGTAAACTCCGGAGCTGGTGGGGAAACAATTTTAAGCTCTGGAGCTGGGAGCCATTTGCCATGGAGTTTAGGGGTCGTGTGAAAAGGCTCCAACAACCATGTGATGCTCACTCAGCAAATGCTGAAAGTATCTTTCCTAATTTTATCAGTGGGTTTACTGTCATCCAGTCTGTGTGGTTGGCTCTGTAATCTCCCAGCAGCTCCCACATCCCTGAATGGTGTTTTTCAGTTTGGTTCCTGGCTTTTCTTTGTGAGCCTCTACCTAGTTGAACTGTTGGAACACCTACATGGAAGTGACCTTGCAGGCTAAGCCACTATTTGCACAGATAAATTATCATGCCAACCTTGCCCTTCTTCCGGGAAGCTGTATAAACTGGTTTGGTAAAATCTTCTGTTCTGTACCTGTACTGTATTATTTTTCTCCATAATATCCTCAAGAAAATGTAGAGGCTGTCTGTACCTTTCCAGTACAACCACAATTCAGTTAACCAGTGAATTGCTTGTATATTGAAAAAAATAAATGATGATAGGTAAAGGATTGTGAACAAAGAGCTAAGGATCATTAAAGCAAGCCATTAGAGAATATAGCTTTTATTATTTAAAGTCCTTGTTTTGTATATTTTGATTTCTTTCTCAGAATAATAAGAAATAACAGAGCAGCCAGAATCATCAGGCCCTAGGAAATTAGGCTACTGAATGCGAGAGCTAAAATTGTGAAGGATTGTCTGGTTACAGGAGCTATTATATTTGGTCATAGCTGATCCATGTTGCACAAAACCTCAGGTAAAAGAGTGTTAACATTATCCTCATTGATGCAGCAATCTGAGACAGTGGGACACAAAGAGCAACAAATAGTACTTATTTCTCATACAGTGTCACAGTGTCCACTGTGTCACTTCTCCCTCTTACCCTCTGTACTTCGGTTTGGAGCAGAGCTAAACACCCTGCCTGAACTCACCTATTCTGCCCTGACATTACAGTCCACTTTCTTGGCCTTGTGGGCTAGGGAGGAACTATCCACACATTGCTTTGTGGGCGCTCTTGTGTGAATGAAGGTATGCAGCACAGGAGGTAACATAGCAAGCAGTAACTGTGGCAGAGGGCAGGAGAAGGCAGACCACACCAGAGATAAGTGCGGTAATTCTAGCGCTTGGCCAGTGAAGCAACAGAAGACCTCAGATTACCACTGCTTTTACACAAAATACAAACATGAATGTTAGGAGTTGTTCCATGCCCATGGAAATATGTCCTAAAATCATACTGCTTACCATAGTTAAGTTGAGCTTACTCAGAATTGGCTTGCTCTAGCTCCAACTTCTTACACTGAAATAAATTGTAACTACTAGAATATGTCTGTTTAAATCAGTGAAACTTACATAAGTGTTCACTCACCAAATCCTCACTGATTCAGTGGGTCTACTTTAGGTACAACTTCTTATAGCATAGCAAGTCACTAGTAGAATTCAGCCATTGTTTACAGAGATTTACTACAGCTATACAAAATCAACAAGTTATATCTGAGGAAGCATGTTTTGATCCATTAATTAATTAATATTTATTTATTTAGAGTAGTCTACCCCCACCCTTCTCCTTGGAAAAGGACTCAAGGGAGCTTACAGCAATGAGGGGCAATATACAGTCCAGTACAATTAAGACATATTCGAGTTTAAGAACGGAATTAGTGGGACATCTTACAGGCTTAAAAGACAACATTAAAGCTACAAGAGAATGCAAGCAGTTAAAGAGAGAGTAAAACTTCCATGTAAAAGTTATGAGGGATGGAAACTAATATTGGAAGCATAGTATCAATGCAATCATACAAGGTTATAAGTGGTTATAAAGACAAAGTCTATGTGATCATTTGTTGTAGATTCATATAATAGGCAGTCCATAATTCAGGGGAAGCTTGCCTGAAGAGAAAGGTCTTTGCCTGTTTCCTGAAAGGCAGCAGAGATGGGGCAGTCCTGCCCTCGAGTGGAAGGGAGTTCCCACAAGACATACCTGTGAGGGTGGCGTGATGGAGATAAAGGCCTCTCCTGATGACTTTTGTAGGTCAAGGTCAGCACTTTGAATTGTGCCCGATAGCTGATAGGTAGCCAGTGGAGCTGCTTTAATTGGAGTGTAATGTGATCCCTTTACTCCACTCCGGGCAGCAGTCTGGCTACCTCATTTTGGACCCGTTAAAGTTTCCTGACACTTTTAATTGGTAGTCCCGGATAGAGCACATTACAGTAGTCTAGCTGGGACGTCACTTGGGCATGTGTCACCATGGCCAGAACTGGTTTCTCAAGAAACTGGCATAACTTCTGGACTGGCCTAAATTGTGCACCTGCGCTCCTGGCTACAGCCGTGACCTGGGCATTCAGGCTCAAGGTAGAGTCCAAGAGCACGCCCAAGCTGCACACCTTTTTTTTTCAATTGGAGGGTGACCCCACCCATTACAGGTTGTATCCCTATCTCTTGTTCTCCCTTTCGACTAACCAGGAGTACCTCTGTCTTGTCTGGGTTTAGTTCAGTTTGTTCATCCTCATCCAGTTCTTTACTGCAGCTAAACACTCATGTAAAGTTGAGATAGCAACTCCCTTAGAATCTGGAGGTGACGAGAGGTAAAGCTGGGTGTCATTGGCATACTGGTAGCACTTAACCCCCAAAGTCCTGATAATCTCCTCCAGTAGTTTCATATAGATGTTAACAGGGCCGGCGCGTTCATTAAGGCGAACTAGGCAGTTGCCTAGGGCGCCAACATGGACAGAGGGCGCTGGCCAGCCTGCTGACCCCCCACCGACTCCCCGCTGCTGGCCACCACTGTCCATCCCCCCGCCGCCCATTGCCATCTGCCCCCCGCCCCCGTGCCCATTGCCACCCACCCCCGTGCCTGTCGCCGTCCCCCACCCCCTGCCGCCCCACCCCCCGCCGTGAAGAATTTGCATGAGACTTTTCAGATAAAATCATTTGGATCCACTGACTTGGATGCTGTAATTGATACAGGTCCTGTAAATTTAACTATGGCCCCTGCTTGCTCTGCTTTAATAACTAAGTTTCAGTGTTTGCAGACTGATGATGTGGAGTCAGCCTATGAAAAGGTGGGCTCTCCTTGGGTTCTTGAATCCTTGCCCTTCATGGGTTATGAAAGTTGGCAGAGTGGCTACAAATGGTGAATGCCTCCTTAGAGCAGGGTAGAGTCCTGCATACTTAAAGGAGATCGTAGCAAAACCATTGTTGAAAAAGCCTCCTTAGATCCCGCAGTATTGGCTAATTATTAGCCAGTGTCTAATGTTCTATTCGTGGGCAAATTCTTTGCGTGTCTCTGGATCATGGGGCTGGCAGACTCCTGCTTGCCATCCTTGCCATCCCATATTACTCAGCATTCTGTTTCTATCCTATATGCTACTATTTAACATCTGCATGAAATCACTGGGAGAGGTTGTCCAGAGTTTTGGGATTCAGTGTCATCAGTATATGGATGATACCCAACTCCATCCAAATCCAAGAAAGTTGTTTTGGTTCCAGACTAGTGTCTGTTGTCAGTCCTGGCTGGGGATGAACAAGCTGAAACTTAATCCTGAGAAGACATAGGTGCTCCTAGTCTATCAAGAGGCAGATGAGGAAATAAGGGATGAGGTTACACTTCCTCTGAAATCACAGGTACACAGCTTGGGTGTGTTCCTTGATTTCATCCCTAAGTCTGGATGTCTGGGTTTCAGTGGTGGCTAAGAGTGCATTTGCATGGTTAAAACTAACGTACCAGCTGCACCTGTTCCTAGAGAGGACTGACCTGTCTGGCATGACACATGCTACAGTTCAATCCTGGTTAGATTTCTGAAAAACTCTCCACATGGGACTGCCTTTGAAATGCATTCAAACTGTACCCGCATTGGTCACTTTAGCTGGTTACAAGAATCATATTACTTTACTATTCTGCATCACATTATTATTGCTTCTGTTGTTTTTAATATGTTTTAATACTGCTTTTACTTACTAGCTTTAATATTGTATGTTTAATTCTTTTTTAATATCATACAAAGGCATTTATTTAATTAATTTATTAAATATATTATTACCCTATCTTTCTCCTTAAAAGTACCCCAGGTGGCTTTTATTATTTACTGTTTTATTTCCCAACATTGTTTCTTTTGTATTGTAAGAATATTCCTTATTCAGGATTCGGAGAAAGGGGAGCATCCTCCTCTCCCACCTGCAGAAACTCATGTAGGTCCAAAATTCTGGACTTAACAAAGGAATATTGATAGCACAAGATATTCAGATGAAGTGCTTCATTTGGACCTCATTATTAGCTGATTGCTTCTTAATGCAGGAGCCCTCTGTATGTTTCCTTATGCTCTCAATGCAGAAACAGATCAGAGAAAATGAACAGATGTACTGCAGTTCTGCATGTGAGAGGGGAAAGAGAAAGGATGCAATAAGATAAGGAGAAATTATTTTGGAGGGTAGCTGCCTCAGCCTCAAAAGATGATCCGAAGCCCCTAAACATGTCTATCCTTAGAACTGTTCTGGCAGCATTGTTACCTATGGTCAAACTATAAATTTCTAAATAAACTCAACTATTAAAAAACTAATATGTCTCCAATGGGATATTTCATATACACAGGCGCTCACTGTTAAAATCAAGTTTTAAAAAAAGTGAAGCTAGTTATTTTGTGAAGATACCGTGCATTGCTAGTTGGAATACATCTGAAGCCTACTTATTGTGATAAAATATGCACCCAAGAAAAACAATAATAAAATAGATTATTTATATGCTCAGTGCCCTGTCCTTTATAATAATAAAGTAATGATCGAGCAGCTAAGCCCGTTGTGTTGCTTGGCTTCAGTCCAAGAGTAAAGTTCTGTTGCTTAATGCTGTTTTAATTACCTCTGCAACCTAATCAACACAGAGAGTCAAAGCAATTAATCTGACTATATCACTTCAAGAAAATAATTCCTTATTCCTGCTTCTAGAATTGCTTAAGATAGACAGTCTGCTAAACAGGAAATGTTTCTGTTGTTTAACAACCGGGGGCGGAGGGGAGGAGCTAAAAAAAAGAGTCAACTGGGATTTATCAGTCTGCTTGTCAGTCTGTCAACACATGAGTCTGGGTTGTACTACATCCAAAGTGGAACAATGCATATGCTGAACCATGCTGATGCTGGAGAAACAAGGAATTTATTGCCTTCGATTATCTGGGCTATGATTGATGTTAAATGATGTTTACAGTTATCTCATAGCACATTATGAATCTATACTTCACCCATAGCCCTTCATTCAAAGTTCAAATCTGTTAGTGTTCTAGGGGGAAGGTTCAGGCAAACGTTTCTGATTGAACAATCAAATTTGCAAACAAACCCTGTGGTTATTTTGCAATAATGGATCAGAAAACAAACACTGATTTGGAAATTATAGGCTATGTGAAAAAATTCCTGCTCTATTAGAGATTTTCAGCATTTAAGGAATTACCCATCTGATCCAGGGCTCTCTGTAATGTATATTTTGGCCTTGAACTGAGCATGTAACAAATCATTAATGTAAGCTTTTCCACTTGGTAATTGAGCAACAATCTGCATATTGAACAACAGGAGTCAAGGCAATATACCACCACATATTTTGTCTATCTGTACTGTATATTTTTCAAATGGCAAATACATATTACATATCTTCATTATATGTGATAGTGGGTGTCCTGTAAGTGGGTAAGTTATCATTTAGGCAGCTGGATGCAAATCTGTCTTTCATATTTGCTTATGCCAGGGGCCAATTTTAGTCGGCATGCTTTTCCAAGGTGTGCTGTCAGCTACTGTTTTCAAAGTGTGCTTTCTCTCGAGTCTGAATAAGACAATTCTTTCTTTTTTGAGAGAAGACTTTGCCTCTTTAGCCTGCATTGAACAATTCATTTATGAGATCTGACTTAATGGAAGGACAATGTGCAGTATAGAATCCAAGGATGACAGGTCCCTCAATCTTCTCTGTCACATTCTTTATAAATGCTCTGGTCAAGGCTACAGCCTATAATGTCTTATCTATAATATGGTTTTTAAAAAATGAACTCTGTTGAGCTGTATTTGAACTACTCATTGCATTTGGCTAGCTCACCATAGATTTTCCAGAGGTGAAAATTAGAATACCTTTCCTATGTTTGTAACATTTACATATTCTTTTCATCTTAGATAAAAATGCAGAAATAAATTGCTGTTGCTGTCCCTTGGGCTAGAGATCAACTGTACTAGGATTTTATTAAAGTTTAATCCTTGTATGTAATGCTTGTTTGTCCCTGACCTGTGATGGAAAAACCAGTGCAGAAAAAAAGTAAGAGAGGGTAAAACTGAAAGTGAAATTTTGAACAAAGTGCTCAGAACAAGAGTCAGGTTGGGCATGTGGGCACGTGACTTGGAACCTGTCTGAATGACTGCAGGATCTGTGGAAGCTGACACTGATTGTAGCTGTAACTTTCCCTCTGAGTCCACACGATATAGTGGAAACCAAATGGAACATCCCTACATTATCATTGGTAGACCACGGTCCAATGAAATATTCTGTGTACTGATGAGGGAAATGCAAGTGGAAAAGGAGGCATTCTCCCTCAAATACAAAGAGAAGCATGTTTATCCTTGCTCTGTGACTGCTGCTAAGTGGTGGAATGTGTTCCCTCTGTAGGATAGGTTAACCCCCTCCCTTTTTATCCTTACCATGATTATTTGAGACCCACCTCTTCAGGCAGGCTTTTAAAAACTGTCCATGAGTCCCCGAATACTGGTTTTTAACTAAGGTTTGTTTTAAAGTTTTCAGTGGTTTTAATCATTCAATGTATTTTAATTGCTATTATAGTTTAATTGTGTCAATATATAATCTACAATGTTTTTAATTCATTTTAAAAACATTCTGAGCTTCCCTGAGCACACACATCGACCTATAAATGAGACAAATTCACAAATGCACACACATACACAAACAAACAAACAACACACAAACACACTTTAGATGCAGTTCACCTTCAGTCCTTGGCATCGCCAGCTAGCAATGAGAAATAAAAGTACCTGAGCTCATGAAGGGCCATCAAAAATTAAAGTTGGAAGTGAGCTCTGATATCCAGACAATGCATTAGATCTCTAGTATTAGCATCTCTGCTAGGTGGCCATTCAACCTCTACAGGCCTGCAGCAAAAGATCATATGTCAAAGTTCTGAAGAGCAATAGTCAAAAAAAGCAAATTTTCCTGGAGGTGACACATGTTAGAAGTGATTAGCATACACTGAAGAATTTGCATGTCTGCGTGCGGAAAAATAGAGAAATACCCCAGGTTTCCCACACTATCCTTTACCTTCTTGACCTTCCTTAGATGTCACTAGGAGTTGGACTCTGGAAACTGAATCCTAATGATCTAATTGTGGGCCAGATCATATGAAATAGGCAAGTTTGTGTTGTTGTTTTGAGCAACTACCTGGGAAAGCAGAACTCCGTAACCCGCTCTCTGAATAAAGAGTTAGCCATGAGCTCTCATCCACAATTAAAACATAGATGAGTAAGGTTTTATTGTGGACCAAAATGGCATTAAGAAACCTTGAGTGCCTTTTTGAACAGAAAGGAAGAGTACATATTCAATAAATCAATGAATCAATGAATAAGCATCAGAGAGTGAGATGAAACAGCTTGTATCCTTTTTGAGGAAGTAGAAAAGAGAACAAGTGTAAAACATCAGCTGGTTCTTCTGCGCTAGCCTGTTAATCTCCATTCTCCTTCTCATGGCCATGCTTATAGGTCTCTTAAAACTTACGCTCGTTAAAGATGCTGAGGCATATATCAAATTCCCAGAAAATAACAGAGACCCTAAAGCAGTTACTCAAGCACATTACAGGAGAAAAAGAATAATGAGCAATAGGAAGAAGGATCTGGATATCAGTGAAAGATCTTCCTTTCTCTGCAGATGATCTGGCTGATTGGCTTCCCATTCTCTGTTACTAGCAGGGATCATATTAGCCGGGCTATTGCTAATCCTGTTCCTGGAAAACAGCAAGATGTCAACAGGCTCCCAGAGAGGGACCCTGCCATTCCACCAGGACAATATGGTAGGTTTAGCAGTTCCAGGCCAATAACCAGTAATCATGTGATTGGTTTTATTTAAAGACCTCATTGGCTCCTCTAGAGTGACATTTTTCCACTGGCTTTCACTGATGATACTTCTGCTACATCTTCTGCTGCTTCTCAATCAACATTTCCAGTTTCTCATCACAGGATCATAACTAAACCAAAGCACAAAGTCTCTTATAATTCAGTTTTTTCCCCCACTCTCATGTTGACGCATACTTTCAAGACTGCAACAATCCAGCTAAAGTGTTTGCAGGATTTCCTCTTCACTGACAATGTTGCCATTACTACCCACTCTACCAAAGATCTTCAGCAACTTATGGGTCATTTTAGCAAGGCCTGCCAAGATTTTGAATTAACAATCAGCCTGAACCCAATCCAGGATGTGGATTCGCCTCCTTGTATTACAATCTCTGCACGAGAACTGAAGGTTGTCCATGACTTTGTGTACCTTGGATCAACCATCTCTGACACTCTGCCTTTAGATACTTAGCTGAATAGACGTATTGGTAAAGCAGCTACTACATTCACTAGACTTACAAAGAGAGTATGGCTTAACAAGAGTCTGATGGAACATACAAAGATCCAGGTTTATGGAGCTTGTGTCGTGAGCACACTCTTCTTTTGCAGCAAGTCTTGGACTCTGTGTACGGCGGGAGAGAAAGCTCAACACTTTCCATATGCGCTGTCTCCAACATGTCTTTGGCATCACTTTGCATGATAAGGTTCCAAATGGCATAGTTGTGGAATGAGCTGGAATCTCTAACATGTATACAGTATTGAAACAGTGACGTCTATGCTGGCTTTGGCATGTCGTGAGACTGGCTAATGGTTGTAACAAAGAGAGAGGGAGAGAGATGGTTAGATTCCAAAAGATCTTTTGCATGGAGATTTGTGCAGGGAAAACACCCCAGAGGGAGACCACACCTGCGATATAAGGATAGCTGCAAGAGGGATCCTAAGACTTTGGGAATGGACCTTAACAGATGGGAAACCTTGACCTCCAATCTTTCAGCATGGAGGAAGAAGATTCATCATGACCTTCTACAATTCGAAGGGATACTTGTTCAACAGGCTGAGGAAAAGAGACATTCCCAGAAACAGCAAAATCTGGGGGCCGGGCAAGGGACCGACTGTATTTGTCCTCAATGTGGAAGGGATTGTCATTCTCAAATTAGCCTTTTTAGCCACACTAGATGCTGCTTTAAGACTTCTATACAGAGCACAATACCATAATCTCTCAAGACTGCAGAATGCCTATACAGGTCCTCAAGAAAAGTGTACAATATAGTTTATGGTGACAGACAAAGAAGACTTTTGTGGTTGCCAGGGTACATTTTGTGGCACTCCCCTCACCAAATCACAGATTGTAATCATGGCAGAATATGGAATTTTGCTAGGGGATTCTGGGAGCAAATTTCCAGCAACTTTTTCAAGCTCTGATCAGACCTTGTATGAAGCCCATAAAAGCAGCTCTTCAATACCTGTTCTCTCATTTCTAGTTAAAAATCCATCTGCCATTTCTGCTCACTATCTTTGGATCACAAATTTTTAGGGGAGATAGGATTTTTAATAGAGTTGAGTTGGTCATAATAAAGCAGATAATCTTATGCATGATAGGTGGAAATTCCAGTTGGGTATAAAGCAAAGTGTTCTACTTATATACCGCCCCATACCACTTCAAGTAGTCTCTGGGCAGTTTACAGTTTTAATTACAGTAATACTGGCTACACATTGCCCCCCCCCAGCAAGCTGGGTACTCATTTTACTGACCTCAGAAGGATGGAAGGCTGAATCAACCATGAGCCTGCTACCTGGGATTGAACCCCAGGTTGTGAGCACAGTTTTCCCTGCAGTACAGGCGTTTAACCACTGCACCACGGGGCTCTATAAGAGAGCTTGCTATCAGCTTTGTTGCTCAGAAGTGTCTGAACATGGAGGTGTCAGGAAAATCACAGTCACTCACGGGAATGCAGTGGATGTTTGCAGATACAGTCATCCCCGCCATTTCACTGTTCAGGTACTGTGGTCCTGCTATATTGCAGGATCGCAGTAGCTGCACCTCAGAGCCGCGCAGGGGGGAGCAATCAGGTCGCTCCCCACCCCCCCCGGCCCCTCCAAAAGGCCTCGGAGCCATGCGGGTGGCGGCGGGGAGCGATTGGGTCACTCTCCGCTGCCCCCGGGCCCCTCCAAAAAGCCTTGGAGCCGCGGGGGGCAGGGAACAATCGGATCACTCCCCACTGCCCCTCCCAGGCCCCTCTGAAAAGCCTCGGAGCCATGCAGGGGGTGGCAGGGAGCGATCTGAGAAGTCTCGGGCGGCGTGGGTGGGCGGCAGCGGGAGGTCAGATTCTGCAACACCGCCTGTGCACGCCACCCCAAGACTTCTCGGACAGGTGCGTGATCACGCCCCCCACCCACTCCTAGGGCCCCCCACCCGCTTCCACATATCATGGATTTTCATGCATTGCGGGTGGGGTGGGTCCCTAACCTCCATGATTGGTGGGGGGTTACTGTACAAACCTGGTTCCCCCCCCCCATTGCATTGGTTTCAAATATAAGTATTACTTTAATAAAAAAAAGTGGCTAAAACAGCAGAAGCAGTAATTCCCAACTGATAAGTCATCCAGTGAACTAAGTCAAGTTTCATCGGGGGGGGGGGGAGGACTGCCTACAATGAAAGGTCAGCTTACAGCCTTCCACAGAACACAGTTGCCCAGCCTTTGCTGTGACACATTAGGTAATATTTTTGTGGCTCTGTATTTCCTGTTCTTTATTTCAAGCAGACAGATAGACAGACAGAGGCACTCTGGACTTCATTGTGTCACTCTTATGTGAATACTGGAGAGAGATTAAAGGTCTTTTCCCTTCTCCCAAGATAAGAAGAAGTACAAGCTTTGAACTACAGAGCCATGCAGCAAAGATATTAAGTTGGTATCACATGGGAAAACAAGATGAACAAAGAAATATGGGTAAAGCCAAGGTGAAGGGCATCTTCAAGATGATATAAAAGCTACAATTACAATAGATTGCCTATATGGCTTGAAGGTAGAGATAGAAGATGAACTGTACTTAGAACAAAATTAACGCCAATTGCTGGCGGAGCAAGGGCATACGGAACGGTGATGAAGCAGTTGTGTCAGAAGGACTCGGGGGGGAGGGAAGGGCAAGCAACCACTTTGCAACCTCTTTTATATGTTATCTGGAGAGTCAGCTTCCAGAAGAACTGTAATAAAAAAGAGTGGGAGATTTTAACAAATGTCTAGAGTGGGGAGATTTTAGCAAATGTTGTTTGAAGTGGGAGATCTCAACAAATGTCCATTAAAATCCAGCTTCCCTCAGTAGTGTCCTCACTGAGAGCCAGGAGGAGAATTCTGACCCCAGCTTCTGTTTATTTAAAATTTACAAGGTGCAATGGACACTTGGCCAGAAATGGAGATGTGGCTCACCCAGCAATACCCACATGAGCGCTCAAGTCATTTGAACAATAAAGCAGGTTTTTTGTATTTTTATTTGTAATCAGTAATTAAGATGAGCAGCCAAAACAGTATTACTCCAAGAAAGATTTTTTTTTAAAAAAATAGAAAAATTAATTTTAAAAAATATAAATCCCAGAATCTGCCGGCCATTTCTAGCCCCTGCTGTAGCATGTCCAAGCTGGGATATATGCTATCCCACTAGTTTATAGAAAAGCTCTGCCTGAAAATACATGGACAGACAATTTTCCTAGTTATATTCAACAGTAAAACACTTACAATGTATATGACAGACACTGTATTTTCAAGTTTTGACTATAAGTTCAGCCCTATGCATTGTAGCAGTCAAATTCCAGATCACAGGCTGGAGCTTAAAGAGATAACATAACAATTGACATCTATGGATTTATATGTATATATTACAAACATTCATTGGAATGAATGTCACAATGTGTAAAAATTGCAATTAGCACATTCACTGCCCATTATATTTCTTGATCTTCTAGTTTTAAGGTAGATTCATGCAGTAGTTCACACTGACACCATGTTCATAATATGATTTGTCTTAGCAATGAGATAAATACAATCAGAGTTTCTGATGTAAAGGTGAGTGGAAGAAGAGAAGGATAAGTAACGTGGATGTGTTTTTAAATAGTTTTCTCAAAAATGTTTTTAAAATCTCCTTTGCTCACAGCATAATAAGCCTTCTCACTAGAGAGGGGAACAAAATGATATTTTTTGTTTCATTATTCATTATTAATTTTGTTATGGAATGAAATGAATGAACAAAGGGACCCATCAAGGAAAAATGAAATGAAATGAAACAGAAATTTCCTTTTTTTTTCTTTTTCTTTTTGCTTCATTTTCCATTTTCCAGGAGTTCCTCCCCCCAATGCACACGCGGGGAAATCGTGGGCTATTTTCCCCCCACAGAAACCACCACTGATCAGCTGTAGCATGGGGGTTTGGCATGGGAAAAAAGTTTTAAAAGCTTGCCGCACCGACCTGGCCCATGGGCCAGCTGGACAGTGCGAGTAAAAAATAAATAAATAAATAAACATGCCAAGCTGGCCCATGGGCCAACTGGAGAGTGCAAGTTTAAAAAAATGAAAAACAAAACAAATAAGCAACAAAACATTTCTTAAAATTTTGTTTCATTCTAAACAAAATGAAACAATAACAAACAAATGAAAAACAAGATGAAACACCATTTTGGTGTTTCATGCCCATCTCTACTGCTCACTTCATTCTGTGCCAGATTATAATGCTCTCGTCTGGTATCCTTTGGATGAGTTCTATGTGCTCCTTCTTGATAGATACACACAACAGGTTCTCCCCATTCATAGTTTAGTATGTTGGTTCTCTCCATTCATAGTTCACTATGTTGGGACAAAATGAGAATTGCTGGAACAGACTTTAGAAAAAAAGTACATCCAATCTGGTACTTTCCTTCATCCCCTCACCTGACCAGTTTTTATATAAACTGAATTATCTTGCAGTATTACACTCATATGGTGTACTGAGGGGTGGTGATGACCAAACCATGACTGCTTGTCATGGGAAAACAACAACAGAGGAATAATCTTTGTCTAACAATGTTCTTTTCAAGGTAAACACTTCCATCTGTTAGCTGATATTTCCTGTATGTTCTCTTTCCCAGAAAGGCCTCCATGTGCTGGTGGTGTATATGGCCAAGATATCTTTTGCGCCCTCTCTTGCATGTTTGTGCATGCACATGCACATGCACACATACGCAAACACACACACACACAGAGAGAGAGAGAGGGAGAGAGAGATTCCCTTCATTGCTCATAAATAAAAATGCATATCTAGACATATGGATGTACCTCCACCAATGCACTCAGACACATACAACAGACAGACAGACAGACAGACAGACAGACAGACAGACAGACAGACAGACAGACAGACAGACAGACAGACAGACAGACAGACAGACAGACACACACACACACACACACGTGTGTACCTATTCCAGTCCCTATCTCCTCATGCTGCCCTGTGAACTCACATTGTATGCCATGTTCAGCATCCATTCCAACAGCACCAATCAGCAGAGCATGGAAGAGATGCATAAAATGAAGAGGATAGCATGCTTGCTTGACCCTTGAGATTTTAAATTGTACTCCAGTTCAGTAGCTTCCAAGATCACAACTGCATTGCGAGGATGGAACATAAGATTGTTATCCTGACCCATTCCCAACCCAGTCATACTAACTGGGGTAAGCATTTATGATGGCAGCAGCCACAAGGGAAATTCAGTGACATCGGATCAGACTAGATGTTTAAACGAATGATAGTGGCTCCCATTAATAACATTTCCTCATCCACAAGGAAAGTTCCCCTGATATCAGCAGAGGATGGGAAGTCTTGTTCTATATGTGTGCAAGTGTGTGTATAATACTGAGGGGGGGGGTAAGTTCAAGTGCCTCCTTCTCCCAACATGTCAGTACCATCAGACATGGTGGCGCTCATGAGTAATTTGTTGACCATGGAAATAATCACCAACTGTGACACTGATCATGCATTCTTCTACTCCACTCAAACATTTTTGGATCAAGGCATAAGTACCATCTCTAGAAATATAAAAGCTGCTGTGATGCTCTTGGGCATTTCATTATTCTGTAGGTAAGTCAAGTGGGCAGGAAATAAACTCTTTAAGAATCTGAAAAAATTCTTTAGGAAAGGTAAGTTTTATTATTCTGTTATTCAATAGTGACAAACAGTAGCTAGTCGGCTTTTACAATTCCCTCTTGCCCAATTTATTCCTCTTCACCAAATCTTTTTTTTCCACCCACAGTGGGGCAATTCAGAAACATCATAACAATATGCCGCCACATTACCTAACGCTTCATTTATATGTAGCCTTTGTATTTCTATATTTCAAGGCTAGGTCAGGTTTTTTTTTTTCCCTACTCAAAAACTCTCTAAGATTCTCAGTGTTTTCTCCTATGATAATTTATGTGCAATCCTTGTTAAATCCAAGAGCAATTTTCTTACAGAGACCATGGCTCTAAGACTTCTTTTCTATTTGTAACAACCTACAGCTAGCAAACATGAAAAACAACTATATTTAAAGTCAAGGAAAAAATGAATCAAGATACATGATGTGATTTTCTCTTTATTATAGACAGGGGAAAATATGTGTGGGAAAATATTTCAAATAGTTATTGAAGCCAGTTCAAAAACATTAATGTCTACCCGTGCATAATGCTGATTAAATATGTCTGATTCCCCAAAAACAAAGATTTCTAGAACCCATTAATCAGGAACCTGATATGTCTCCAGTCACAGACATTTGTACAAAGTTTTAGAATTGCTTGAGAGAGACTCCTTTTTAATGTGAACTCAAAAGTGATTCAAGAGCTCAAATGTAACTTCTCCCATCTGTACCATCCTCTATTCCTCCATGCAAGAATTATTTGTATAAATAGCACTATATGCAGTATTAAATATTTCCCCTGAGAAACAAGCAGACATCTTGGAAACGTCATATTTCCTGGAACAGTTTCCTACTACATTGTCCAAATTAGAACAATCAAGAACTAGTTGGGATATACAGTCACAAATGCTACAAGCAACATACTTGAGACTTGGCTACTCTGGAGGCAAATATGTCAGGCGAGTGTGTGATAATTTAGTCCAGGCAAAACACGTGCATGGGGCACTCAATAAAAGCAATGGTATGAGAAAGCTAAAACTCATAGATACTTTGAAAATTATTATCTTAGAAATCTGTTAATTTCTAAGATTATCAGAGAAATTATCAGAGACATTTTAATTATCTGAGAAATTAAAAAGGAAAGTGTATATGAAAATTCCAAGATGGGTTTCACCTACAGAAGCATTTGCATATCCTAACCTCTTAAACTTTGAGAAAATTGTAACCTATGTAGATATGTTAGATAGAGAAGGGAAATTAAAATCTAAACAAGAACTCATGGACCAGGGTTTGGTTTCTTCTTGGTGGCTTTTAATGCAAATACAAAGTAGATATAAAAGAGATTTGAAAAATGTATCATTTCTACAGTGAAGAGACAGCATTTGATAAAATGCTGTTGACTTCAGACAATAAACTAATTAAGAAAATATATACATTTCTATTAGAAGGGAAAATGGAGGATAAACAAGTGAAAAATACAATGGTATAATGGGCAAATTTTTGGCTATAATAATGATACTGAGAAATAGCAAAAACTTTGGAATAGAAATTTTAAACTAACAATAGCAGCAGCCTATAAAGATAATTTATATAAAATGTTTTATAGATGACATTTACCACCTTCTAAATTAGGTAAAATGTTTCCAAATATGTCTAAGAAATGCTGGAAATGTGAGCAAAACATGGGGACATATTATCAGCTATGGTGGACCTGCGATAAAGCTAAAAAGTTTTGGATTAAAATTCATTCTTGGTTTATCAAAATGTTAAGAAAGCAGATAGACTTTAAACCAGAACTGGTTTTATTAGGTATAGTACCAGAGAATTTAGATAAACAAAACATTTATCTAATGTTACATATTTTGAAAGCAGCGAGGATTGTAATGGCACAATATTGGAAAAAGGAAGAAATACCAAGGGACGAAGGGATAATTAAGAAGAATTTGGAATGCACAGAAAATTAAAGGAAAAGAAGACTCACAATTTTATCAAACATGGAATCTATTCTATCAATTGGTAGAAAAGGGAAACAAAGAATAAGGCCTAAATTTACTGTAATATGACTATGACTGGAAACCTTGTAGTACAGTGTCTAATAAGTACTATTTCTTTTTTCTTGGTTATATAGAAATGAAAAAAAATTGAACACACAAGAAAAGCTATGGAATCATTACTAGACATCTGAAGCCAATCCCCATTGGTAACATCAATCATCCAGCACACATTGTGTCCAGTGGGATATGGAATATTAGCTAATAGGAAAGGCTCAGCATTGGCATCAAATGTGACTTCTCCCCCATTAAAATAATTTAAAAGGACTTTTAAGAACATTTTTTTTAAAATCAGGAAGAAATAAGAGAAAATTCCAGGACCATAATGTGGAAAGAAGGAGCAGTGACTTCTTAAATGGGAAGAAAAGGAAAGCTTGGCCCCTGTTACATGGAGAACTGGGTTACTTGGAAGTTACTTAATCAGCTATGGACTGTAGTTGACAGAACCAAAGTGATGCTAAGAAAATGGGGTTTTCACACTGACATGGGCCTTTCAAGTATGAAGAAGGACAGGCAACGTCATACTTATGTCAGTATACTCTATGATGCTCAACGTGTACTACGGAAGAATTGGTATCAACTGCTCGAAATGCTCTTAATTTTGCCACTGGTGGGTGAAAATTATCTGACAGTTGTCACAATGACCACCTTGCCTGACATCTAATAAGGTTGGCATTTTAATTTTTGTTCCAAATCAGTTAGTGTCATAGATGCTAAATTGGCATATTGTCTGATTTTATATTAAATTGTGGTGCTTGTACTGCTGCTGTATCATCTTCTGTAATTCTGAATTTTAAACTAAAGTCCTTTTTTTCACCCTACTTTTTTCTCAGGGGCCTGTTTATTGGGTGGCTACCTATTTCTTCAGTGGCTCACTAGTCTTCATGCCTCCTCAAAATGCTTCCTAGCTATTCCACTAACCTACAACGTTTCCACCCAAACAGACTCCGTAGAATATCATAACTCCTGGACATTCCTGCTGTTTAATTAGTTAATTTTGTCCCTTCTGATGGAGTGCCAATGGCCTCATATTCCAGATGATAGAAACATGTTAAAGGTTCTTTGTACACGTACCTCTCTCTCTCTCTCTCTCTCTCTCTCTCTCTCTCTCTCTCTCTCTCTCTCTCTCTCTCTCTCTCTCTCTCTCTCTCTGTGTGTGTGTGTGTGTGTGTGTGTGTGTAAAAGAGAGGGGGGAAATGTGTGAGGAAAGATGTTTCGGGGAGGGATCCAGTTAGCTTATAGCTTAATAATATTAGAGTACAGACATCCGTTCCAACTGTGAAGATACTGTGTGGTGCTATTATTCAAAGCCTTCTTTAAAAATAGTCCAGTGAGAAGATTGTTGATAAAATTATAAGTAATGGAGTAGCCCAAGGAGGAATGTCAGAGAGAGCAGGAGATCTTGATGTGAAGGCCTAGCTCCCTAATTGTTATTATACTTACAAGGACATTCTGTAAAAAGAAAAATGAGTGTCTTGTTCAACACCTGCTGTAAAAAGGTACTCAGATTCTGGAGCCAGTTTAAATCTCCTTTTAAAAAAAAAATTTGCCAGCAACAAACGACCAAACAAGCCTTAGGCCATTTAATTTCTAAATGCCCATAATTAAAATGAGTCACATTATCCAGGTTTGGCAGGGCTACAGCCTTCCTTTTCCTCTTTCACTTCCACATAAATTTTAGTGAAGGTCAGGGTTTGGAGGGACAGAGCAGAACCTGCCTGCTTTATGCTCAGGGGAAGCTAAAATATGACTTGCTCACTGTGTCCCTCATAGTTCAGGACTTAATGGCCCTTGACGGGGATAACCTAGAAGTTAATTTCACTTTGTGTCCCAAAAGCAGTCATTGTCACTGCAATTTGTGTGTGACTGAAGGGTGCTGTTTTCCTCATGACCAAGAATGTCCAATAAGTGATATCTATGAACTGTAGAGTGACTGCTCATTATTGACTGCCAAAAGACATGGCAAAAAGTCCACTCGACCATATTTCATCATTACCTCATTTCTCAGTAATATCCTGTATCAATTTAAACACAATTTCTTTAATGGTACACAGCCCATAAGGGAACCATTTTGTCAATCACTGTAGTGGTGTAGCCTTAATGTAGGTGGTGTAATCCCTCCCATAGTCTGGCAAGAACCTGGGTCCAGGTGTTCATCCACTGATATATATGTCTTCCTAGAAATGTTTAACTAGAAATGAAACATTTGTCCTCCTATGGTGGAACTCATGTACTCAGCTCCCACATGGGCAGCTCCTGCTGATCTACTAATGTTCTGTCTTTCCTCCACAATGGTCTAAACATGGAAAGAAAAGGAGTAGTAAAATGGGACAATAGGAAGTCCTATCCATAGAAGACAGCCCTTTCATAAAAAGTTGCGTTTGAGAGAATAAAAGATTATTAGCACAATGTTTGTTGTATCTTTTTGTAACACCAAGCCTGAACAAGATGCACGTGCCGTCTTTGTGTTACAGTCAACAAGGATGCCTTTGCATTTTATACAGAAATGTAAGCTCGTCCTGTTTGAAAGCTGTAATCATGCCACCTGGAATGGTATAGACATGTGTTTCTACTGGTTAGGTATCTGCTGCCAAGCCAGAACCAACTTATAATGGCCCTAATAGCACTTTTAAGGTGAGAATAGTTAAGGAACAGTTTTATCACCTCCACAGTTCTATTGGGTTTCCATGGACATGAGTATTTGAATCCTAATCTTCACAGTCCTAGACATTCTTTCCAGCCACTATATGATACTGGATATTGGTACTAGTCCATGGGGAATATGCAGCCCTACACATTCATGTTTGTGACTTCTGGATAGCTCAGTGCTTTAGGCATCTGGCTGTGGAGTTAGTTGTTGGGAATTCAATTCCTCACTGTGCCTTCTTGACTAGGAATATACTTGATGATCCTAAGGTCCCTTCCAGATCTGCAGTTCTAAGGTCATAATTCCTTCAGATTCTCAAGAAATAGTTGTAGAAGAGATAGCTGTGTCCATGTAAGCATAGTGTTTCAGCTAGCAGAGAATGTGATGCAGCCACAGTGCATTCTGTAGCATTTTTGTCCATGAGAAGCCATTACTCGAGTTTGCCCAAGGAATATCCTTATCTCAGGCAGCCAAATAATATGCAGTAGGCCAGAGATATTACACTATACCTTGTAATTTGAGGTGTATACCCATTAGTGTTGGAGAAAGGCAACCAAAGCAATTTTTCAAGTTTGTGGAATCATACTTCAAAGGCACTTGTGGCTGAATGCTGAAGATTAATACCAAACAAAGCAAGCTGATTTACAGAATCCCAGAGATGAGAGAACCTCCTGTGGTGGCATTCAGATATTTCTTTTAGCTGCAGATATTTGCCTTCTAAGAATTTTATAACTAGAAAACTATGACAAAGTTCACTGTAAGTTGTAAATGACTTGACAACACTTTTTTATAAAAAAATCATAGGCTAATTTTAGCACTCACTTATGCTTTTAGCAGAAAATCTCAACATCTGGGTAGTGGAAGTAGGTTTTCCTTATGGTAAGGCAAAGTCAAGTGTTTCTTGAAATACTGCAAGAACTGCATTCCACAGTTCCTCACTTTATGGTGCCCACGTCTTAGCTTCTTTATGACAGTAGAAATAACAGCCTCTAGTTAGGGTGATGGTATAAATAGAAGCTGGCAATTGGGCCACAGACTGTACAAGTGACCAATGTAGCTTGAAAAAGGTAGTTTCACTGTGAATGCCTCAGAGTATCCTCTTAGTAGGAGGAAAAGAAATCTAGGAGTTTTGTAAATAAATTTGGAGTGGGGACTTAAAGTGGGTTTTTGCTTGCATTCTTGTTATAGACCTAGACGTAACATTGGCTGTAGTGTGCATTTTAATACTGTTTTCTGTCATATTTAGTACCAATAATGATCCCAATCATATTATAAATAACAAATGTAATTGTGAGAAATAGCTTATATTCTATGAGACTCACACTGCCAATTGCTACTACCAGTCTACCACCAACATTTACACACCCTAGAACAAAATGTCTATATGAGGTGCATGTTTCTAGAAGGAAATAGTGTGGCAGAATCCAATGAAACCAAAGGAAAACATTATATAGAACTAACAGGCAATCTAATTAAAAACAGAAATGAAGTAAAATAAAGACAAAGAGGAAACTTTTTAAACGTCTTCAACACAATCACTTCCTTTTGCCCAGGGACAAGTTTTGGATTGATACAACAATGAGAATGAGATAATGCACAGGCTCTCAACCTTGAAAGGTATTAGAATACTTCTTTCTTGATACACGTTACCCTAGTAACTAATAGCAGCTGGCCTTGTGAGTACTCCTGATAAGAGATACTGAAAGCAGTTTAGATTCTACATGTGCAAGTCAGTTGTTTTTAGTCATGTTGAAAGCATGCAGTTGTAACATAGAATGTTTTTCAGCTACGTTGTGTCAGGCTGCATAACCAATGCATTATATACAACCTTGTGATAAGTCCTTGCTGGAGTGACAAGTAGGCCCTTAGGAAACTGTGCTATGCTAAGTAGAGATGGGCACGACTTAGCGGTATTTTCGTTTTCGTTTTCGTTTTTCGTTTTCGTTACGGAAACGAAATGAAAACGAAAATCGGCACCAACCTGGACCGAAAACGGAAACGAAACGACTAATTTCGAGCCAATTTTCGTTTTTCGTTACTGGAAAAGCACTCAATTGCGCTAAATGGGGAGAAACGGAAAATTTTTCGTTTTCGTTTTCGTTTTCCGTTTTCGTTACGTAACGAAACGAAAACGAAAAATTTTGAAATTAGCCCACGAAAACGGAAACGAAACGACTCAGACCCTAGCCGAAAACGAAAACGAAAACGAAACTTTTTTTCTGAGTCGTGCCCATCTCTAATGCTAAGTCTGACTTCTATGTACAGAGCTGTTCATAGGATAAGAATTGGGAACAGCACTCCGGGGTTTCAAAAGATTTCTGTACTCATCCTACAGATGGACAGGCCTAAGTCTAGCAAAAGTGTCCATCTTCGTTCTAGTCCTGGTTCCCTATGTAGATATGAGGGGAGACTTGGTGCCTGGGTTTGAAAGTTAGTCTGGTTTCTTTATTTCTGTTCTGTGACCTGTGATCTGTTGCTGCTTGCAACTTTCTTAGGTTGCATGGCTGCAGGGAGGCTATTGTGCTATTTTTGGACACAGTATTTAACCACACAGGAAATGCTATTTCTACAACCACTAACACATTCCATCACCACCACCAGCAGCAGCAGCAGCAGCATTCAAAAAAACTACAAAAGAGGGTAGCAGTTGAGTTTTCCACAGTGTGGGTTCCATAGCAGAAAAGATGCAGTTCCAACTACTGATCTATAAAGGATTACACACCACTATCATTCACAGAAATTAAATAAAATAAGAGATGTTCTATATAGGACTAGGATAATCCCCACAACTATTGGGTGAAATATATTGCGTGTAGTATAAAACTGAATTCCTCTGTATACATACATATTTCTAACAGCTGATATATAGGGACAGCACAGTTTTCATTTCAGATTACAAACTCCCTATATAGAGAAACTAAGTCCAAAAAACCCTCAACAGTACAGTTAACATATCATAGGAGGTGGATCTCCCTGGCGTGATACAATACAGTTGATTGTTCTAGTGTGATTTGCTAGGCCATTCATCAGCAGAGGCATGTTGACAGTCCCTTGGGGGATCAGCTTAAAAGCTGGACACTGATCTGACTTCATCCAGTTCTTTTGTTGAAGGCTCTAAAGGTTTGTCTCCTACGGTCCTTCATTGTGCCCCAACTCTTTTCAAGTTCTTAAGAGTAAGTCTAGCACAATTTCATTCATCCTCTTTGGACCATGAGCAGTTTCTACCTTGGTGGCTCTCCTCAGACAGGTCCTCACAGTTCCCGCAGGTGCACAGAGGGCATCAGCTTCAGTCATCTTAGTGGTAGAACTACCCCCTCTTCCAGATCAGGATAGGGCAGTTCTTTGCTTGCTCCAGCTCAGCAAGGATGTAATCCAGAAAGTTTTGTGGGGAACAATACCAGGTAAGGTCAATGAAGACACAGTACACTACCCATCTCCATGACTTCATATGGTCAACTCTCTCCCCCTCCCCCACCCCATGCACCCATCACTTGTTCATTGAATCTACATCATTCATATTCTTTCTTATTCTGTGTCTCCTCCTCCTATAAGTACCCTGAGATCTGGTACTGCATACTCACCAGACACTTTCATATGCAAACCACATGTTTCAGGCAACTTTTCTCCTGCGATTGGTGCCCTTTGCCCCTGGACAGCTGAGCTGGGCCTTTCTTTGACTTCATAACCACCTAGCCCCTCCTCTTTGATCGGCTGATGTGGTGCAAGAAATGAGGCATGTGTAGTTTGCCAGTTTGTGTAGGGGGAAGTACAGTGGTGAGACAGATCTGAGCATCTCTCCCAGGATCTTGCATGACACCCCCCAAAAAGAGTCACACCACCATCAACTTCTTTCCATGTCCCATGGGAACAGGTGTATAAAATAACCCATATTAGCCTCTGCTCAACTATGAAAGATTTGTACTCAAAGTGTATACAACTATGTACCACTGAGAGAACTGGCAATTTGTATTTTTCATCTGTGTTTGCCATTGGACATGGTATGGTTAGTCACAAGGGTAAAAATATTCCCTAAAAATCATAGTTCAGGCCATGTAC
The DNA here is from genome assembly GCA_023846285.1 of Phrynocephalus versicolor. Taxonomy (NCBI): domain Eukaryota; kingdom Metazoa; phylum Chordata; class Lepidosauria; order Squamata; family Agamidae; genus Phrynocephalus; species Phrynocephalus versicolor. The sequence continues at coordinate 5,929,398 of JAHTLZ010003399.1, forward strand.
AGCACAACAGACAGCTAGACCTCACATATGATGGTGATGAAATGTTCTTTCTCTAAGGTTCATTATCTGGCTAAAATAATAGCTTATGGATTGGCTGATCAGATCCCTCTGTCTTCCAGGCCAACACCACCTTCAGCTCTCTATCTCAAACATCAGTCAGGATAATGTCAGTATAATAAGATTGAAGAAGTCATGGACATGGAGAATGGGAGCTTTGCATAACTGGTTCTTGAGACTCACAAAATGTTCATTCCTCCCTGTCACCTCAAGTTACCTGCCGGGGAACTTCTTTGTACATCAAATTGGTAAGGGATGTGCAAGTCAAACTGGAATACAAAATGTGGTATGAACTGCTAGTAATAACCTACAAGATTGAGAACCCTGTCACTTTAAGACCATAGCCACTACAATGCCCAGTATAATTTATCCTAAGCTGCTTGTACCTCCCCAGTTCCTACTATAAAACATAGGTACTGCACCATAGCATCATGGAATATGTTTCAGGCTACCTTACACTTTTTTGTAATTGGCCATGAGCAGTGCTCGTCTCCTCCAGGACTCATAAGAGCTGCAGATGGGAACTGCAGTTAGAATAATGACGTTATCAGTATAAGCAGCAGTACAATCACAGATTAGTTTATGAGCAATGTCCATTAACTACAGGGTGGTTGCGGCCCTGTGTAGCTCATAAAGCAAAGTGTTCTGCTTATATACCGCCCCATATCACTTCAAGTAGTCTCTGGGCAGTTTACAGTTGTTTTAATTATAGTATGCAGGCTACAGATTGCTCCCACCCCCATTGAGCTGGGTACTGATTTTACCGACCCCGGAAGGATGAAAGGCTGAGTCAACCATGAGCCTCCTACCTGGGATTAAACCCCAGGTCATGAGCACAGTTTTAGCTGCAGTGCAGCTGTGTAACCACTGTGCAACGAGGCTATAAGCCATATAGGTGTGTTGATACAAGCCCATTATCTGTCTTTCCCTTTTACAGGTATCACATCCTCCTCCTTGGGTGCCAACACCCCCATACATTCTACTGGTACTGTATCCAACATCTCCACATAATGTTATGCATGGACAGCCGCTTCTCTTTCTTGGTATCACATCCTCCTCCTTGGGTGCCAACACCCCCATATATTCTACTGGTACTGTACCCAACATCTCCACATAATGTTATGCATGGACAGCAGCTTCTCTTTCTTGGCTGGGTCCCAATAGTGGGTCATTGGTGACTTGCTGATTTGGTGTGGTGGGAGCTACAGCAGTTGGCCCAATCTGGGCAGTTCTGCCAGCTTTCTTGTGCCTGATATAAGTTTGGCTCACTCTACGTTTCACAAATTGACTTGCCCTTTTTTTCGAACTGGGCACTGGAGCATGAACGGGGGTTTCATTTGCAAGTCTGGCCTGTTCTTCATGGTCCGAATAAGGGGACTCATCTCTCCAAGATTTCAAGCCTGTGCCACTCCTTCCCAATCAGGAGCTGCCCATCTTGGACTGAAAATGCTCCCTGGACTGTATTCCTTTGGCTCATATATTTGGCCATCCATTAAAACTGTCCCTGCTTCTGTGAAGTTTGACTCTGGATCTCTTATGAAGTGAGATAAAATGAAATATCAGAAAACATGGTTCACCTTGATTTGTGACAGCTGCTACTGCACAAGAGTGCATATTTTTGGTGCAGTCCTCAAGCAACAAAAGCAATAATTCTTTATTGAAGGCATTTCCCTCTAAAATGTCTAAAATTACTATAGGGTTTTCAAAATATATATTTAAAATTGCAGCCTAATCAGTCTCTTTTACTGTTTTTTTGTCACTGAATATAGAAACATGGCAGATTCAATAAACTGCTTCACTTATTGCTACAAAAATTTCATTGCTCCTCTATAACATGGCATTTGTATTTACTCTAGAACTGGAATTGCCTTGTTCCAAGCATTAAGTCTGACCTTGTTCACCTAGATACCACAGGAAACAGGTCCATAATTTTTGCACACTGCCAAATATGTCAAGGCCACATTTAATCAATTGAAAACACTACTACTAACAGGTTTAGAACAATCTCCACTTTCAGGAAATATTACATTTGTCTATAATGTTGTTATTTAACTTTTTTTTTTACATTTTTCTAGTTCTGTTTCTTATCAGATGGTGTTGATATTTGCTTCAGGGATAAGAGTCTAATTTTTATTTGATTAGATATGATTATTTCATTCAAGTGCATTACCACTTAGTGTAGTCCTTCTTAATTCCACAAAAGATTCCAAGGTTTTTGTGTTCAATTACATTTCAGTTACCGTAAGGTATTGTCAAAAAACTTGAAAAATCTAGTAACTGATCTTTAATTCCATCTGCCTCTGGACAATCATTTTTGCAGTGTGCTTACTGAGTGCATCTTTTGAGTGTAAAATGTGGGGGGAAATCTTGGGGAGGGGGATGTAAATTGGTGCAGAACAATAGAGGATTATCTTCCCCTCATATTAGGCCTTATATCATAATGAAGCAGTAACATTTCCCTTATGTTATAACAGAAATGGGGTAGGCAACCTTTAGGAAGGGCCATCCACACTGAAGCCAGTTGTGGAAAAGAGAACAAAGGAAATCTGGGCAAATGGGGTTAGAAGTTGGGTAGAACCTGGCTAGTCAGACAGTATGACATCCTAGAACAAACGGGGAAGCATGCCTCTTATGGGGGAGGGGGAACAGTGCTGTAAACTCCATTAGGCTGTCAGTCTGCATGGTCTCTCCTGCACACCTGACTCACAGGATGTTTTCCTAGCCATACACTGTTGTTGGGACTTCTGTAATAGTCATCACAAGACTACAAGGAGTTTCCTCTATGCTTGCTATGTTGTTGCCAGGGCTTGTACCAAAAAAGGAGGGTGCACTTATGAAACACTTAAGAGACACGTCACATAGCCTTAGTCAGACTAACTACAGTGGCTGAAGGGCATATGTTCATGGGATCTATCCCCATTTTTTCCTCTTGTTCCCTAATTTCCAGTACATCAACATCATACATAAACAACACACATAAAGCCACCTTCACAATGAGCCAGACAGCCCTGATGCCAGCTGCAGATGGGTGGAGATGAGTTACCAGACTTTTTCAAGGCACTCACATACAAAACAACAACAACAACTACTACTGCTACTACTACTACTGTGGTACCTCTACTTATGAGCAGCTCTACTTAAGAGCAATTTGACTTAAGAGCGGAAAACCATTGGAGTTTTAACTGCTGCCTTATAAAATTTATATGCAGTCTGCTCTACTTACATTTTTTAATTTTTTTTCAATGTTTTTCTTTAGTTTTTTTTTTAGATACAGCTGTTCTATTTATGAGTTGTTCAACTTATGAGCATGCATTCAGAATGGATTAAACTCATATGTAGAGGTACTACTACTACTACTACTACTACACCCTCCTATAGCATTTCCTGACCTGTGTTATTTTTTTCTCTTGGAGAAAATATAACAATTCCCCCAAACTTCAACTGGCATCCCAAGATCAATTGAACCTAACCAAATCGATAATATGCTGATTGTTCGATTTCCTGCAAAAAAAAATATTGGGTAAGGCAGATATTGCAGGGATTTTAGACATCCTAAAACATACTTTTTAGGTGACTTGGGAAGAATATATAGTGAGGATCGTTGGTCATAGATTTATCAGGTCCTCATGTCTGAAGAAATCCTCCAGATGCATTCTGGGCTTAGAAATGCAAAACAGATAAAGGAACCCTGTAAATTATTGATAATGAAGGTAGTCACGGGGATGATTATCATGACGATCTTGATAATAATGGCACCACACTAAATTGGAGCAACTGCTTTAGTGACAGTGATGGTAAATGGCAAACCAAATCTGACCAAATACAATTGAGAGACCACCATATAGCAATAATAGTCCCAAGGATATTTTTCCCTTCTCTGCTGGCTTGTCACTTCATGCTTCTAAAAGGGGGGCAAAAAGAGGAGGATATTATATTTAAATGGCAAAACATGCCTCCCCCCACAAGGCTGAGCAGATCTTTAAGAGTCAAAGATTGGGGGATGGGTTCAAGAGTGCAGTGGCTCTGCAAGAGGCCCATAGGTGACACCTTGCTCATCTTTGCAATAAATGCATGCAACATAACTGTTGATTCTCATGTTGCTAACTAAGCTGAGTCTTTGTTTGCATTTTACATGCTGAGGCCTAAATTGTACATTACAGGCAACATCTCATTTGAGGTAGAATCAAATGAGCGTTCCAGAAAAACTGTTATAGCATACAGTATCTTTGTGTTTGGTGGATCCGGCTTGCAAACAAGACCCGTCTTTACATCCAAAAGACCAGTCACAGAACAAAGTCAACAGTGTGTGGTACGAATAGCTCCTGCTGTGGCAATCAAATAACATTTAGGTAATTCCCTGTTCCAATGGCTTGTATTGTTTGACCCTGACCACTTACTTCATCGCTATAGATGTCAACAGGCTCTCAAGACGATACTTCTATGTATTTCTTACAGAAAGCATTTTATAGTTATCTGGCTCTCCAGCTTAGAAAAAGTAGATGTGTAGAAATGTGTGCACTAAGGATTTATGAAGCCAGATCAGTGGTTCTCAACCTGTGGGTCTCCAGATATTCCTGGACTGCATCTCCCAGAAGTCTTCATTACTAGCTGAGCTGGCCAGGATTTCTGGGAGTTGCAGTTCAGGAACATTGGGGGACCCACAGGTTGAGAACTACTGGTCTAGATGGTCACCATCTTCTTCTTTTTTCAGAATTGCTGCCTTTGTGGCTTGCTTTTCACCGCTTACCACTCTTTTCCAATATGCAGCAGAGACCCATGTTTCTTCATACTGCTCCCCACATTGTTCCTGATTGCTATGGGGACAAAGAAACCGGGGGCGGGGGTGGGGGGAGGGTTGCAGTATAGGTATAGTGTTTGGAGATCTTTTAAAAACACATGTAACTACAGAAGTTTCTTCCAGCTCTACTGTAACTGTTCGTGAGGGGAGGGGGAAAGAAAAGGAAAGAAAGGAAAGGAATTCTAGCAGGAACTTAGATGCTGCAGTAAGTCAAGCTTTTGATTTTGAAAAAAAAAATGAGTTGAGAAGTGTCTGGATCAACAATTAATTGTCGTTATATACTTAGAAGCAGCAAGAATGTTGTTTTTTTAAAAGGGAGACAGCTTCATTTTCAATGAAGAATTAAAAACAGCAGGAAGTTCATGTTGTTATCTAACATTGCACTTCAACTCCCACCGTCCATATTTGCTTGCATTGTAATCAGAGTGAAAGACAGGAAAAATATATACAGTCTATCGCAAAGAAAAGTCTGTGAGACAGTAACAGTGCATCATGACCCACCACATGTTATCTCTGAAAACTGCATCTCCCTCATACAATGACATCACAGGCATTTTCAACACTTTTCAGAATGTACACAAATCGGTTGGCCTTTGACTTGGTGTGCTTCAGCAGAGGAGATTTCACAAAACAGAAAGTCAATCAAAATACATTCAAAAGCCAAGACTGTATCTTTTCCTACTGCCCACTGTCCTTTTGTTTGGTAGAAAGCCTAATTTAGAATGTCCATCAGGCTTGTTAACATGTTGCAAAAGAGACCTTCAGCTTCAGAACTAAAGTACTTGCTCAAGTGTCTCAGGTTCATTTTGTACTGATAAAGCAAATTGTTAAGCTTTGACATCAGACCTAACTTTTCATGAAGAGGGAGCAAGGGGCATGGATCCTTCTCTCAGAGGAAGGAGGGGTGTGTGTTTTATTTAGTCCCAACTTCAGAAATCTCCCTTATAAATATAGATGTAAACTAGGAAGGAAATAATCAGGGTTCCTAGGGATGGTAAAAAGGTTCCCCCCGCACATGTCCAACTCTAGGGGTGGTGCTCATCTCCTTTTCCAAGCCAAAGAGCCAGTGTTGTGCAAGTCCATGGTCATGTGGCCAGCATGGCTGCATGGAACACTGTTTACCTTCAAACTTTTTATGATGGTACTTATTTATCTACTTGCATTTACATGCTTTCAAACTGCTTGGTTGGCAGGAGCTGGGGTTAACAGCGGGAGCTCACTCCTGTAGCACCCATGATTTGAATTGTTGAGGTGCCGGCTTTGCAGCTGACAGCTTTCAGCGTTCTAGCCCACTGAGCCACCACACTCCAGGGAGGATATGTGTCCATAATTTCTATGGCTGGTCAACTACTGAAACTGTTTTCTTTTACCTGGTGCATTCCCACTGAATGAATCTTTCCCCTCAATTCATTTTCCTTCCTATCTGGGATTATTCCTGGCCTTGGTTAGAAAGAAAGCAACTTGGAAGAGGATATTGTAGAAGAAAAGAAATAAGAAAATAATGGATCCACTATCAGGCATGTGTCTATCACTTCTCTACTTTGATTCCCGTGTTCTATCTGCCACTGCAATTTTGGCTGTCAGTCTAATATCAGTCTGGGATTTCTGCCCTCAGTTGTATGGATAGAGGGTTGAGGTTGACTAGGAAAGGTGAGAGAACCAGGCATTTATACCAAACACACCTCACCAAGCCATACTGCCCTTTTGTGCCTCAAGATGGATTAGAGCAGTGGTTCTCCACCTGTGGTTCCCCAGATGTTCATGGACTGCAACTCCCAGAAATCCTGGCCAACTCAGCTAGCAATGAAGACTTCTGGGAGATGCAGTCCAGGAACATCTGGGGAACCACAGGTTGAGAACCACTGGATTAGAGCCTGAGCATGCATATGTGTATGTTACACGCCATTAAACCAGAACCAAATTATAGCAATCCTAATATGGCTTTCTAGGTTAAATGGTGAAGGAGTGGTTTTATCAGAGCCACTATGTCCCAGTAATTTTCCATAGATGAGCAAGGATTCAAACCCAGATCTCCTGAGTCCTAGCACACACTATCCACTATACCGCATTAAACATCCAGAGGATAGGCATAGGGTTGTCATAATTCTATTTCTTGAAGACCTGGTAATCTAATGGAAAATCCAAATTGGATTGTAAATAGTTTTACATTTTTTAATCTGAAAGCAAAATTTCAGAACAACTGTGTGATCAAGAGGCTTATGATATGCATGCATTTCAGTCTGAACAAAACAAAGGTGAAAAGTTTTTTTATACAATTCACATATCTTTAGTGATCATAGCCCTATTGCAGCATGTTCTTCAAATGAAAAGTCAAGTCAGTTTAATAATCTTGGACGCTCTGAATTTGTCTCTTAGAATGCTTAAAAGTGCACTTGATATGCCTACAGGAGATGATATACATAATTTCAATAAGCTGTTGGTACCGGAGAGCTGAAATTGGAAAATAATTCACACTTTCAAGCTCTCGCTCTACAATAAACTGCTAATAAGTCAGGCACAAAGGAATTTGTAATTCAAATTAAAAGCTTGCTGCAAGTAAAAGACACAAATTGTTGCTGCAGAAACCTGAAGGTTGATGGTTTAAATGGTAGCATGCCAGCAAGGTTTCTCAGAGGTGATATATGAGCAATAAATCTCAAATAAATTATGAAACCATGCCACCTTATTACTGGGGGCAAAGTGGTTGCCTTTTTCATTGCTACAAAATAGAGGCTTTCAAAATTAAGCCAAACACAACTGATGGGTTTTAAAAATTGAAGATTTCTACCTGCTTGGTTTCACCAGGTAGGTCCATCAAAGGCTATTGACAACAATAGTCAAATGAAACCTGCTTTTTCAGATATAGCATACCTTTACCTATCAGGAGCTAGGGCAAGGCAGAGGCTTATTTCTTTAAACCCTCGTTGTGGTGTTCCTTTAGGCAACTAGCTTGCTTCTATGTGGTACAGAATGCCGGAGAAGAAAAAGGTAGACCTTTGGTTTGATGCAGGCATTATTCCTTGACAATTTATTTTTGTTTCATTACTCATGCATTTGCTCACAAGGAGGGCCTGAACAAATAAAGTGACTGTATTTATTTTAAGTGATATTAGAGTTAGAATTAGAATACCTTTATTGGCATAAAGGCAGTAAAACATAGACAATCTGGTTTGTTAAATGCCCATATTTACAGAATCCCGAAGATGAACAGGCAGAAATGTTTAAACAGGAGCAGAATTCCAGCTCCTAGTAACTGAGAAAAGAATGTCTGCCACACTAGAATCATGATATGACATTAATGGAGCTGCCTATATGCCCTGAGCACATCCGATCTCGCCTGATTTCGGAAGCTAAGCAGGGTCAGCCCTGGTTAGTTCTTGGATGGGAGACCACCAGGGAATACCAGGTGCTGTAGGCGCCTGGAGTAGGAACTGGCAAACCACTCCAGTATTCCTGCCAAGAAAACTCCATGGACCTGGACTCACAAAGAGTCGGTCACGACTGTAACAATGCAACACACACACACACATGACTTATTTAAGACATATTTATGCTACCCATAAAACAACAAGTTATCTGAACCTGTTGTCCTGTTTGGGGCCAGTAGAAGTTTCTGGAATTTTTCTAAAAGCAACCCAAAGTATAAGACATTCCAGTAATCCAACCACAAGATTGCACCAGGGGTTAACTCTTACTTGGCTATCTCACTACAGATGAAGTAGATGAGGTCATATCTGGTATATCATCTCCATACGGTAAATGGCCTCCACAGCATCAAAAGCTACCTGTGTCTCCTGTGAAAATATTGTATCCAAAAATATCCCTTAAAAACAGACTGATTACCACTCAGAAGGGATTATAAAACATCTACTATGTGCATCTTCCTGTTGTCTGGATTGAGATGAGATGTGAGCATAGGTGTGACGGTTCTCAAGGGGGGGGGAGGTCTCCACATGACAGAACTATGGAAAAAATCTGCAAGGAGTGTTGTGTTCTTCTGTATTTTGCTACAATCAATCTCCTGCATTAAAAATAAATCTTTTCAATCACATGGATAATTCTTTAAATACTTAAGAATGATGTACAGTATTCTTTCCTTGAAATAATAGTGTTTGACTTGCCATTAGATGTAACACATGCTTCCAACCAAACCAGAAACTTCTCTGAAAGCGATAACATTCGATATACTAGAAAGATGCTACCTTTAAACAATATGAAGGTCACATTTTTCTATCAGATACTGAACTAACTGTGACTTGGAAAAAAATGTAAGTAACTGCTAGAGACAATGCACAGCTTTTATATGGAAGAGAATTGGAGAGCAGAAAGCCAATGAGCCAAGGTGCTGCTTTGAAGCGGGGCAGATGCAAGAGAAAAAGGGTGACAAACAGGGCAAAAAGGAGGAAAACTGTTATAAAAGTTGGAAGGAAATATGGTTGGTTTTTCTTCTAACCTTCAGATGCCATTGAAATTTTAAATGCTGTGCCACAGTGGAGGGGGGTTGGTTATGTTATTTTGAATCTGCTGCATAGCATGAGTTCTTGTTTATTTGTTGGAATTTTAAGGGATGAAAGAACCCCAGAAGTGGATGCAGTCATGTGGCTCTAATGCAGATGTGGGGCACCTTTGGCCCTTCAGGTGTTTTCGACCACAGTCCTCTCTCATTGGCAATATAGGTTTGGATTTCTGAGATTCTCATTCCAAAACATCAGGAAGGCTGAATGTTCCCCACCCCTGTTCTAATGCAGCATCTTCAGTGGCTAAAACCCAGTTGCTTATCATAGGATTTTGTACTTGAGTAGGCCCACTTTAGTGTAGAAAGACACAGCTAGAGATGTTTTATTATTTGAATCAACAGATCTTACAGGGAAATTGAACTCATCCAGTTCAATGGGATATGTAAATGGGCTTAATCTAGTGCCATTTGCTAAATTAAACTGTAGAATTTCAGCCAGAAGTTTTGCTTTTTTTTCTGCATCCTCTAGTAATGGTAAAAAGTATTAAGAGATTGCTACTTCATTATAACATATCAATCAAGCCTCACGGCACAGAGGTTAAACTGCAGTATTGTAATCAAAAACTCTGCTCATTCCCGTATTTGATTCCACTGGATTCAGATAGCCATCTCAAGGATGATTCAACCTTCCATCTTTCTGAGATTAATAAAGTGAGTGCCCAACTGATGGAAAAGGGGAATGTGTAACCTGCATAATTCAATGGTAAGTCACCCAGAGTGCTTTAAGCACAATGGAGCAGTATATAAGCATATACATTTTGCCTTGCTTTATCTGTATATTTAACTGGTTCCTGATAAACAGAAATTATATGAAAATCCCTCCATACAAAGGAAGAGTGGTGCATACACCAAGCTAGCTCTTACAGGAGCTAGCTGTTTCCTGAAGTTGGGCCATGAACACAAGCCAAGAGTGAAGCTAGCTTTGATTCTCCTTTCCTACACAGGGAAGGGAAGAAGTAGCACATTTGATCACCACCTGCAAAAGGCTGCTGAGTACTACTAACCATAAGATGCAGCTCCCCCTTACAAATGCCAGCTAAATACTGTAACAGCTTCACATACTTCTCTTCTTAGTGGGTTTTGAATTGCAGTTTGGGTACTCGGTCTCTAAAAGGTTCACCATCACCATCACTGCCCTAGACTGACACTCAACCCACTAAACAACAGACTATATTACCTATACAGTTAGAATTCCAGAGGACACACAATGCCCCAATAACTTTTGCCTAGCTCTGTCATTCATTTCTGCCATGCTACCTTGTTTGTTCATTTATAAAGGAAAGAGGTGATATAAATCTAACAAGTAAATAAAGAGGCCTGCTGGCCCTGGCTGTCTATGGCCTCAGGAAGTAGTCTTCCATGTCATGTGTGTTGGATTATTTAGTAATGAAAAGTATTTTTCTTAGGTCAACCATGTCCAAACTTCAGCCCTCCAGATGTTTTGGGCTGCAACTCCCACAGTCCTTTGCTACTGGCAATCTAAGCTTGGGAGTTGTGGACCAAAACAACAGGAGGGCCAAAGTTTGGACATGCCTGTCTTAGGTCCTGGGACTTGTTGGCTTTATAAACAAACAAACAAAACCAGCATCAAACAGCCATGTATGATACACAGTGTACACATCAGGATGGGCAAAAAGGTCAGCACTCAGCAAATAAAAGGTAGTAACTGAAAAATACTAACTCCACTGTTAACTTTGAGTGTGCAAACACAGTCAAACACCCAGTTAGCATGTATGGCTCAAAATTAAGAGAACTAAGCAGATTGTATGTAAGAAAAGAACAACAAAGCTTTACTACAATACAAAAGACAAAACACAACAATACATGCCAAAATTAGGGTTGAAAATACAAAGGACAAAAGGATAAAGTTTGGCTTGGCTTGAGGAGGAAAAAACAAAAAAAAGTCTTTATAGATCTTCAGGAAGAACACCAACAACTGGATCAGGTAAACAAGCAGGATAAGGTAGAGAAAAGAGAAGAAGGCAGGGTGTAGCCAGTCAAGACTACACCCTGCCTTCTTCTCTGTTGTAGCAACAGCTACAACAGGTAGCTGCTACAAACAACAGCTGATACAGAAGGTGAGAAAGGGCCTTCCCTTATATACAGCAAGTGGGACAGATAAGATGATACGCTAATAGTTGGAACACACTTTACAAGGAACAGTAAAGGTTCCCCACTCACGTGCATGCTAGTCGTGTCCGACTCTAGGGGCGGTGCTCATCTCCATTTTCAAGCCAAAGAGCCAATGTTGTGCAAGTCTGTGGCCATGTGGCTGGCATGGCTGAATGCATTTCTGCTCACGGAACACTGTTTACCTTCTCACTTTTTACCACGCTACCTATTTATCGACTTGTATTTACATGCTTTCAAACTACTAGGTTGGCATTTTGCTCTGCTGCACCCAGGATTCAAACCGCTGAGCTGCTGACTTTGCAACCAACAGTTTCAGTGCTCTATGGCAAAATGCATGCATGTCTGTATTGGAATTACAAAATCCAACAATCTGCCACTTGACCCTTTTAACTGGAGGTGCCAGGAATTCAGCTTGGGACCCTCTCAAAACAAACTGCCTGTTAACCATGTTCTTGGGTATTTCCAAGGAGAAACACACTGGTATTCCTTTGCTTCATTGTTTCCTCACACCTACCTCTGACTGAAATGTTTGGTTCAACTGAGAGCTTTTCTTTGCTCCCCTGTAGCTTTTTTAGCCTTGAAGTTAAAGGTGTTTCCTTCTAAACCATAGTGCTGCATTTCTTCCACTCTATACATAGCTGGGCATCTAATATCTTAATCCTGTACTTCTAAGAAAACCAATTTTAAACCATTTTCCTTCATTAAATACAAAAACTGATTTAATATACAGTATGTTAATATATTCACACCCTTGGCTGGAATGCTATAAAAAAGTTCCTGGATGCTCCTTTCAAGGTCCAGATATATGGCAGTTAAAAGAAGGAAGTTTAGTTTTTCCTTCCCTAAAAGAACAAATTTCAAACTGGTGTGTCTAAAATTAGCATACAGTGCTACCTCTACTTACAAGCTGCTCTATTTACAAGTAATTCAACTTAAGAGCAGAATACCGTTGGTGTTTTAACTGTGGCCTTACGAATTTTAGATGTGGTCTGCTCTACTTACATTTTTTTATTTATTCAATTTCACATATTTTTTTTCAATTTTTTAGATACGGCTGCTCTACTTACGAGTTGTTCGACTTATGAGCATGCATTTGGAATGGATCAAACTCGTAAGTAGTGGTACCACTGTATTTGCTATGGTGTTAATGAGGCACATTTTCTGTTCAGACCACAACCCATCCACCCCAAATTAAAGAACATTGTTTAGGGTCTGTGGGGAAGGTTCATATTTTCTGTTCAGCCATGAAGTGTTTTGGGCAGCCTTGAACCTTCTCTCTTCCTTCCTTCTAATCCTCAAAAAGTTGAATTGAAAACAAATTGATACTAAGTGCAAGGATGGCACTAATTCTGCTGACAGTGTGTGTGTGCTGTCGAAAGAAAATCCCACTAAAGCAACTTTTTTTACTGTCTGGCATTGTATTTGGAATACATTTGCGCTTCCTCTTCTTTAGCAGCATAGCTGTAAACCAGACATTGGGAAAAGAAAGGAAAGCCTTATGGCATATACGAACTCAAAGTATTCCTCAGATGCCATTTTACAATTCTGAGAGTTACTTGTTCTAGCATTAGTGTGACAGATGGCATAAATGATTGCTAAAGCTACCCATTGCCTCAGAATTTTTATTTATTCCTTTTATGTTGCTTCTTTAAATTTCTAGTTTGTTCACTTCTCTCACGAATTAACCATATTTTAGTCATTGTTTTTCTAGGGGCTCCATAGGCACAGACTAGTGGTTCACCCAGAAATTATGACAGTTCAGATAGATCATTTAGAAGAGATAAACATCCAACCCTTAGACTTGTTCAAATTAAATAGAGCCTTTGACTCTAAAGCAGTTGATAAATAGGTATGGTGGTAACACTGTTCATTCTGCAGTTTTCATGAACTGTGTTATGTAGAAAACAACTGCTATCAGAATCTCTGCTTCACAAACTTTTCTTAATGCTCTGCTTCTGAGGGAGGCACAGGTTTTTGTAACATGCTCATGTACTAGTGAGTAGAGGCTCCTTTGGAATGAAAGGTCTGCTCAGTAGAAGGCATTTACAAAACTCTCCACAGCCAAAGCAGCCTAAATCATTATGTTGTTTTGAAGAACAACACACACATACACACAAGCCTACAATACCAGTCTATGAGCTCGCCATTAGAGATGGGCACGACTCAGAAAAATTTTTCGTTTTCGTTTTCGGCTAGGGGTCCATTTCGTTTCGTTTCCGTTAGCTAATTTTCAAAATTTTTCGTTTCCGTTTCGTTACATAACGAAAATGAAAACGAAAAACTTTTCGTTTCTCCCCATTTAGCTCCATTGAGTACTTTTCCAGTAACAAAAAACGAAAACTGGCTCAAAATTAGTCGTTTCGTTTCCGTTTTCGGTCCATTTTTGAACCATTTTTCGTTTTTCGTTTCGTTACATAACAAAAACGAAAAATGAAAACAAAAACAAAAATTGCGCTAAGTCGTGCCCATCTCTACTCGCCATATATAACAGTTATAGGGTGCATTGAATCTGTAACTGAAGCTACCAAAGCAAAGCTTCTAAATTTATACTTTTGGTTACTAGGATACTAGCTGTATGTTAGGTTAACTAGAACATGAGAGAAGAGCAGGGAACTGTGAAATTAGGAAGTGGTGGAAAAGAAAGGAAAAGAAGGCAACAAGGGTGTCCCACAAACACTGAATACAACCCCAAGGCAGCATATTGCCAAGCAGATAAAGACCTATGTGGCAAGCAGTACTTTTAAACTGTGTTTAGCTACATTTGATGTCACTCTCTTGTGTCTTGCCATCTGGCAAATACCTTCCTTTTCAGGAAGTAGTAAAATGGGAGTCTAGGGAACACTGTATTTATGAAATTTAGATATGCTTTTTAAAAATATTTTTAAAATTTTCAGTCTTGGTCTTAATCTGGATTGTTTAATTGTGTTTTAATGTAGTGTTTTAATGTACAACTCTCCCTTTGCTACAAGTGGTTCTTCCTCTCTTCCCAATCAACAACAGCTCCTCCTCCTCCTCCTCCTCCTCCTCCTCCTTCTTCATCATCATCATCATCATCAACAACAACAACAGGATTTGTTATAAGTAAGAAAGGTGAACCAACCAGAACAAACCAGCCAGCAGTCTTCTACTGAGGCTAGTTGACTTCAAAAATTGAAAGTCAATCTCTTTCTCACCACTTCTCCAAGTTAACTGCACTGGGGGAATAACAATTTATTGTTCTCTTTAAGGTCCTCTGAAGGGAGGACCTATAGATCACCAACAAGGACAAAGGACATGGCACATACTGCTGTCTCGATCCAGTCATTGATTACTCTCTGGCTTTGGTCATGGAGTGGACCAGAACTAACAGGCTCAGGCTCAACCTGGAGAAGACTGACATACTGTTCCTTGGGGTGGGGTGGGGGAAGTGAACAGGCACATGTCCCTCTTCCCAGTCTGGGTGGGATCTCCCTCTGGCTGGTAGACGGAGTGAGGAGTCTGGGCATTATCTTGGATCCAGCGTTGTCCCTGGAGTCCCAGGTGGCTGCCGTTTCCAGGGTAGCCTTTTACCAACTTAGGCTCACTGCCCAGATTCACCCGTACCTCACTGGGGACTCTCTAAGGATGGTAGTGCAAACGCTGGTCATCTCGAGGATAGACTATTGTAACTCTTTCTACATGGGGTTTCCCTTGACCCTTGTTTGGTGATTGCAGCTTGTGCAGAATGCAGCGGCCAGATTGGTGGTTGGTGCAGGCAGATTTGACCGCATCATCCCACCCCCATCTTGGCTCATCTGCATTTGCTTCCCATTGTCTCCCAAATAAGATTCAAGGTACTGGTTTTGATTTACAAAACCCTCCATGGCTTGGGACCAGAATCTCTGGCGGAGTGCCACCCAAAAGTCAACTTCGGTCTGGCCCACCAGAGCATCACAGTCCCAGGAGGCCCATAAGACCTCAAGATGGAACCATTTGGGGGGGGGGGTTAGTGGTTGGCCCGATTTGATGGAATCATCTCCCCAGTGAGATAAGGACTGTGGAGTTCCTCTTGGCTTATAAGAAACTGCTTAAGACCTGGCTATTCAAAGCTGCATCCAGCAATCACTGAGGTTGAATGTTCGTTTGCTGTGTGTTTGTCGCCCATTTCATTGTTTGCCACCATCTTGTACTTTTTAGCTGGGACTACTTGTTTGTTAATTATGATGTTTTTATTGCCCTACTCCTTGTTGTTCTCCTCTCAGAGTTCCTTATCGGAAAGTCGGGTGGTCTATAAATGTAAATAATAAATAAATAAATGCAGCTCTGCTTTTGTGTGCTGGGAACCCTCTGGCGGTTGTTATTCCTCTCAAAGGTGCTGCAGAGAAACTTTCTGGCACTGTTGCCTGCAGCACCACAGTTGGGTCAGTGCTGGCTCTCCTTCTATCCTCCAGCACCCAAATCTCTTCCTCCTCCTTTATAGGGTGCTCAGCTGCGGCAGGGTCAGTTGTAATCCCCAGGAATTTTAGTGATAAGGGCCTTTGTTTGGGTCACACCACCCTGCTGGAAAAGTACAAACACTGGATCGCCTCATCTTCCATGGGAAAGTCTCAGTTTGATCTGCAGGGTCCTGCAGCCTAGTTCTGCTTTCAAGACCATTCCCAGTAAGGCAACATGGGACACTCTTGGGATCCCGGGCCAAAGCGAGGTAGCCTGCCAGAGGCATCTCCACCAGCCTTCTCACATACAGTTTTGTATAATTTTTAACCTGTTGTTATTGTATAGTCTTAATTGTTGTGAGCCACCTTGAGTCCCCTATGGGGGGAAAGGTGTCATCTAAAAATGTGAATGAATGAATGAATTTAATCTAGCAACCTTATGACTGTTTGTTATTGAGAAAACAGCATCTGTGCTTTGAATTAGACTGCTGGCTAATACGAACACCCGATTGTTAGACTTCATGAATTTAGAGACAGGAAACAATAGATATGTTTTAGAACAGCATTTCCCAATGTTACTCCAGTTGCAAACCCCTCTTTATAATAGCCAGTTAACCTGAAACCCCCACCATATTTGCATAAAAAGAAATTTTTAGCAAGTTAAGTACAAAACTATTAAAATAGATTTTTCAGAATAATATTTTAACCTAATATTTAATGTGATGTGTTTGATAAACCTGCTCTTCTCTGCACCCAAACAGTCCCGTAAAGGGCTCTGGAAGGTGGAAGTAATGAGGGTAGGTTAAAATTGGGTTTTATTGGAAGAAGGCAGTTTTCCTCTGGAGAGAAAAACTTTTCATCCTCTCTTTATCCTCTCTTCAAGCAGTTGTTCTGCCACTGCCTCATCCTCAGACATCCTCTGTAAGATTGATGGTGGCATGTGGCTGAGGCAAAGGTGTGTGGGAGGGAGGGGCAAATTGGCAGCCTTTTCTTCCTCCTGTTCCTTCTCATCCTGATCCTCTTCCCGGTCCCAGCCAGCCAGCCAGCCAACACATAAGAACATAACAACATAAGAAAAACCATGCTGGATCAGGCCAAAGACTCATCTAGTCCAGCTTCCTGTATCTCACAGTGGCTCCACCAGATGCGTCTGGGAGCACACGAGACTAGATATCTGTCTCCTGATACCACTCCCTTGCATCTAGCCCTTGAAGTACCCCGGTTTTAAGCTTGGAGATTACACATCTCCCTCATGGTTTGTAACCTGTGATGGACTTTTCCTCCAGGAATCTGTCCAATCCCTTTTTGAAGGCATCCAGGCCAGATGCCATCACCACCTCCTCTGGCAGGGAGTTCCACAGACCAACAACATGATGGGTGAAAAAAAATATTTTCTTTTGCTTGTTCTTCCTCTCCCATGCCTCAATTTGAGTATATGTCCCCTAGTTCTGGTATTTTGTGAGAGGGTGCCCCTCTATCCACTTTACTCAGGTGAGGAAGAGTCATTATCACCCCCACTGAAGAAGATGAGTGCTCTGCCAGTGGACCCCAGGGTTCCAAGTGCCATACCCTCGGTTGTTAAAGACAGCTTGACTTGGAGGGGTGCAAGCAAGGGAGGGGGCAGGGGACATGCAGAAGGGTACTGGGGAGGGGCTGCAAGTCAAGGGTGACATGTCCCATTCCTCCACAAGATGTGGCATTCCCCTACACAATCACTTTGTGATCCCCTTGGAAGAACCCATGTTTGAGATATGTGTGATGGAGAATGTGTACTAAAATGTTGGTTTAATACTTTACACAAACTTAATATTATCAATAACATCATTATAAGGATGAGTGAAAGATGAGTAAGAGTCAATACAACTACTTCTTGAATATTCATCCATCCATCCATTCATGCTTCCATACATTTACTCATTCATTCATTTGTAAGTCCAGGGCTCAGGGCCCTAATATGGATTGAAAATCCAATGCTGATAGTGGGGGAGGGGGCAGCTCTAATGTGAATATCCCAGATCTACTATTTACATTGCTTGAACCTAAACTGCTATTAAACTACTATTAAAGGCCCAGTGGCAATTTGTATATTGTCTCACTGATCCAGAGGGACGTACAAAATTCTCTGAAAGTGGAGAGGGGCAAAAAAGCACACACAAAAGCTTACTGACAGCTGAGTGAGCAGAAAGAGCAGGAAAGCTACTCTTTTGACTATTGGCAGGTGGGAAATTTAAATTCACGGTAGGGGAAGAGTGAAGGGAGAATCTTGGGAAAGGACATGGCTGCCTGGTTATCGGGAATCATAAAGCACTTCACATTACCAGTTACTTGCAGGTCCTGCTAATAATATATATTATTGGGCATTATCTTGGAAACTCATAGCTGATACAGAGAGAGCGGAGGAGAGTGGCCCTGTGTTATATTAACTATATTACATTGAAAGAGAGAGGTGGTGTACAGGAAAAATTCTACAGATACACCCTGTTCTCCCTATTTACCAAGACAAGCTGCCTTCTATCCTTCTTTTCTAACCCACTGCCTTTTGTTTTGTTCTTATTTTTGCCTTTTAAAAATTTGTCAGTCGCTTGCTTTGTCCTACTTGAGATGTTAGTCTTGTGTATGGTATCTCTAGAGGTTATGTCTCTGTGTTTGTGAAGAGATAGGAGTAGAACTTCTTAGCTTCTAGAGTACATAGCTATTGATTTGCATGTGAGCATTAAGAAGCCAGACAAGGCACTGACTTACTTTTCACATGACAGTGAGACTCATGTAAATAAGTCTGTATCTGTAGAGCACTCTGTGCTTTTCTAGCAGAACCAGGGGAACAAAACATCTTCAAGGTTTCCTCAAGTACTACCTTCTCTGTCTCCAAGGGCAAGAATGACAACTTCAGAGTAAGCAACCGCAGATGATGGAGTTGATCCTTCTGTGACATGTAATGGAGAGGCAAAGAAACAGGCAGCAACACTTCATACAAGAGTGGCATGCATTTGTGACATGGCGGTTTGGGAGCAGGGGCTACACAAATTTCATGGACGTTTTCCCACCTTTCTCCCACAACACATAAAGCAGCTGCTTGATTCAGGGCAACTGTGGAGAATCTTGGCTATGGCCCTTGCCAGATAATGATGAATACAGGGCACTAGGCTTGAAGACTTCCAACAAGTGCATCCAGTGCCCTCTTGCATGAATAGAATAGAACAGAATAGAGTTTTATTGACATTATGCATATGCAATATATGCACAACAAAATTGAAGTGCTGATCCACTACACACTCAAAGCAACAAGGCACCATACAAAACATATAAAACACCATACAAGATATTAAAAACTCTTAAAACAACTTACAAAATTTAAAACACTACTTGAAAACTACTTAAGATTATTCTAAAACTGTTGCATTTAACTTAGATGCCGCTCTAGGATAAAAACTGTTTTTTAGTCTATTTGTCCTTGACCTAAGAGTCCTGTATCTCCTGCGAGATGGCAACAGTTCAAAAAATTGGTGGCCAAGGTGCGAAGGTTCTCTCAGAATTCTAGATGTCTTACTTAAGCATCTGGAGTTGTATAATTCTTCCAAAGGAGGAAGCAGACAGCCCACGGTCCTCTGGGTGGTGTTTATAACTCTCTGGAGAGCCCTTCTATCTGCCACTGTGCAACTGGCAAACCAGACACAGAGGCAGTAAGTGATAGTGCTTTCTATAAAGCTCCTGTAGAAGGTTACCAACACTCTTGATTCCTTACCAAAACAGAACCGGGCTGTAGTAATAGAAGCAGCAGTAGTAATAATACTAGCGTGTATGTATATGTTTATGTATGTATGCATGTGTGCATGTGTGTGTGTGTGTGTGTGTGTGTGTGTGTGTGTGTGTGTGTGTTGAAGAGACAGAAAGAAAGAATTTAGAAAGTATTTCATATGAATGCAAAGCACAAATGTTGTGTACATAAACCGAATGCACACTACTGGATCATATACTCACTTTACCCTGAAAAGGCCTTACCTGGCATATTATTTTTAATTCCTTTCATTGTCTTGATCCTAGATTCCATAAACCAGCTCTACTAAACCTTAAATTTATTTACGTTATTCAGCACCTGTAACCAGCTAAATGCTGGGTTGAAGGGACTGATTAATATTGACCATTGCTAATGCTTGCAGCCAGACCATCACCATTGAGGGGGCCTTGACAGTTCCATGACCCTCATTTCCTCATCTTCTCCTCCCCATCATTCTCACCTTTACTCTTACTCCCTTCTGTTCTTCTCCTTGAGGAAAACATTGTACTGCCAAGTCAAAACAAGACAATAGGCACATCAGTCTGATAACCTTGGTGGCCCTGTAGGATCAGAGATTCTAAGAAACAGAAGCAGTTGGTGGAAGGGAATAAAAGAGTTACAATATTTGTCAATGGACTTTCAGCTTTGTTACTGAAAGAGGATAATTTCTTTGGCTTTTTATTTAAGCCTAAAGCCAGACTCAAGGACGTATAAGCAAAACAATGTGTACAAGGACAGTGACAAGCTAAATTCTCTCTAAAATGATAAATAACATGAGAAGTAGGTATATAAAGTCCTTTGAGGGGCGTTTCCAATGTTTTAAAGTATTTTTAACCATATCCATTTGAAAATGATTGTTTTGCTGGACTACCTTGAAAGATAATCCTATAAACAGTTCATTACAAAATAGGAAGTTACCAGAGTAATAGAGAGTTTGGAAAAGTTATGTCTTTGGACTACCCCGGCCACAATCCTTCAACCAACAGACTTCTGGCTTTTGTAGCTGGAGAGTTTAGGGAATTGCTTTTTAGAGATCTGATGGTATTGAACTGGACGGAAACAACACAGTAAGGTTTCATTGATTTATTTCACTTAGAACCTGCCCTATAGTCATGACTCTCAGCATAACATGCAGAATAAAACAGCAGGATGAAACCAATAATAAAGCAAATAATAATAATAATAATAACCTTGAAACATGAATCAAATTAAAAATGGCAATAAAGTAGAACCTTGAAAGCCAAAGGTAAATAACAGAGCAACACAAAGAACAGACCACAACAAGACTGGTGCCAGGAAGTCCTTTCCAGGAAAACCACAGAAGAGACCTATTGCCAAGTAATTAATTTATCCATATGCTGGGAAAGTGAAGCAAGGCCTCTGGACTGAGGCAGAGGAAGAAGCTGTACTTTAGCTTTTGTATTCCCAAGTAATATTCCCAAGTAATAAAGATGTTTATAACCTAAAACCAGCACTTTGAGTGAAATTCAGAAGCAAAGAAGAAATACAAGGCCAAAGGAACCATAGTGACCTGTTCCAGTTAGTACCTTACTATCATATTCTAAACTAATTCAAATGCCCAGACTGTCTTCAAAGACAAACCTATCAACAACTCATTACAACAGTTTAGTCCAGTGTTGGCATAGGTGCCAAACGTGGCACTCAGAGCCTTTTCTGTGGGCACCTGACATCGCCCTTTCATAGTCACCTTTATTCAGATTAAATTGCTGTATTGCCACTTTGCAAAAAAATTAGTGGGTTTTGAATCCCAGTTTGGGCTCTTCTGTTGTGTCATTACAGTCGTGACCGACTCTTTGTGACCCCATGTCCATGGAGTTTCCTTGGCAGGAATACTGGAGTGGCTTGCCAGTTCCTACTCCAGGCACTCAGTCTCTAAAAGGTTCACCATCACTGGTGTAGTCAGTAAGTAGCGTCAACACTGATCACTGATAGCAGGCTGTCAGCATCCTGTATGGTAGTGGTTGGCAAACTAGCCTAAGCTGTTGTTGAAGATACTTAAGCCTTAAATGTTGATGGCAGGTCCAGAAGCACATTTGCATACAGTATTTCAACACTTACAGAATTAGTGGGTCCTCACTACACAAGATGCATTATTAGGATTTAAATCCTCCTTCATCTCAATCTTGGCTTTGAAATTCTCACTTGTCTCTTCCGTGTACTAGAACAGTGATGGCGAACCTATGGCACGGGTGCTAAAGGTGGCACTGGTAGGCCTTTCTGTGGGCACCCGACATCGCCCCTTTATAGCCACCTATATACAGGTTAAATTGCTGTATTGGCACTTTGCAAAAATATGAGTGGGTTTTCGAATTACAGTTTGGGCACTCGGTCTCTAAAAGGTTCGCCATCACTGTACTAGAAGATTGTTTCTCTTCATCTTTGAGATATTTGCTGCTGGGATTGACAATGCTTCTCGCAATTGCAAGTCCCCCTTCTTCTTCTTCTTCTTCTTCTTTCTTTCTTTCTTTCTTTCTTTCTTTCTTTCTTTCTTTCTTTCTTTCTTTCTTTCTTTCTTTTGCACAATTGCAAAAAAAAATACAATACCTGCTTTCTTGCTGCACGAGTTTTTCAAAAGGAGCATGGGTTGGATTGCTTTTATATTTTTAAAATCAATCATCAATTCTTTTTTGCTTGTTGTGTCTTTGTGTGCATGATTTGATTCACAAAACAAGAAATGCTACAAGCTTTGTAGAGAAACCTTTAGTGCAAATTGTGGAAACCTCCAAAAGAGAAAAGGAAGCTCCTTGTCTCCTTTTCTCACTGGAAGCAAGGCATCTTGTTGAGTTTAACCAGCTCTTGACAACCTGTCTCAGGCTATAAAAACAGACGTCATGAATGAAAATAAGAAATTTAGCAAGATTTTCCCCATCTGTAATATATGCACCATGCACAAACAGAATCTCCACCTTAGTTTACTTAGACTGAGACTCAATGTGTATAGGACAAGTGGTGGTGAACCTTTGGCACTTTTAGATGTTTTGGACCACAACAGAATTCCAAGCCTATATTACCAATGACAAATGACTGTGGGAGTTGTAGTCCAAGACATCTGTAGTGTCAAAGGTTTGCCACCACTGGTATAGGGCCTTATCAAGTCAATTAACATAGCCAGCTCTGATAAAACATTTTCACCTCTTCTGTTGGGTCCAAGGGGAAAAAAAGCAGACTTGTCTGTTGTTAGCATACTGCTGACAACATAATTCAAATAATCTCTCCAGAAGCACACAATAGCTATGGGTATCAAAAGCTAGAGAGACCGGGAATTCCCTGATCATCTTTTGTGCTCAGCAGCACAGATAATTCTATACCACAACGAGAGAGATTTAGGTGTCAGGACCAGGCCTAAATCCCAGCTAAAATTATTCCATAAAATTAGTTTTGTCAAGGGCACCTGGATCTGGCTAGCTAGCCTTGCTACAAATACCTTGCCTTTAACGTATGTGGCCACTGGTTGATAGCAGCTAAAATCTTTTCAGTCTAGTGAAAGATTTTCCCCCAATTGATCCAGTTCTGGAATTAGGTGTCAGAACAGAGTTGTCACATCTTTCTTGATGACTCTTCTTCAGAAAAATAATTGGAACCAGATATTATTCTGAGGCATCTGATTTACAAAACCTTCAGTTACAATCAAAAGTCACGCAACAGTCTAGTCAACCCTCAAATATGTGTTTACTGAAGCATTTATAATTTTTATCCTAGTAATATGGTCTACACAGAAAAATAATGTGACAACAATTGAACACAGCAAATAGTTTCCAAATGCTTGTCCTAGACAGCAGTCCTAAACACACATACTTGGGATTAAATCCTACGGAATAGACACTTATTTCTGAATATACACTAATTCCCCGCCACATTGTGGCCCATATATCATGGTCCAGTTATATCACGGGATCCACTGCCATATCTGTCCTGCCCCCGCTCTGGTCCCCAACACCCCACTGTCCCCCACTGCTGTCACTGTCATACCAAACATCCCTGCTACTGTCACCTCTGCTGGCCCTGCCACACCACCTCTCCTCCTCCTTCTCTAGCGAAGGGAAGCCTTCCTTTGTGAAAAGCCAAGACGCAGCAGCTGTGGTTGGGAAAGTGAAGGAAAGGTGCTGTGGTGTCCCTATGCATCAGCGCCATCGCACTTAGGCCGGGTAGCACAAATGCAATTCCTTTCAATGCCCTGATCCTGATGACTTGCCCACTAGGCCAGTCCGATGTGCGGTCTCCAGGGCTGCCGGAGACGAAAGGCCTTGAGATGGAGCTAAGCATCACTGGATCCATTCTTTCCTCAGCACCCATGCTGGCTTTGGAGAGGAAGGGTAGCAATGATGGTGGTGACAGCGAGGGGGGGGGGGAACAGTGTCCACACATTGTGGATTTGTTTTTATCACACATGGCTGGCAAATGTAACCCCCATGATAAACCAGGAACTAATGTATATACATAGGATTACACTGTTCGTGCTGTAGACCAAAGTTTATTGAATACAGCTGTCTTAAATCTGGCCTTTTCTAGTAAAAGTGAGATATCTGTTCCCAAGAAAAGAGAGTTGCTAGATGTGACCAATTTTGCTGTAGGGTGAGCTTTGAAGGTGTGACCATTTAAATTAATTACAATGTTTTCACTCCTTAGGGAGAAAGCAAATTATGCATCTTACTTTTTAAAAAGATGACTGCATTTATGTTAGTATGACCCCATGTCAGTCAGGCATGGTTACAAAATAACGTTAGTTGCCTTGGTGGATTACCTTTGCCAGGACCTGGACAGGGGAAGTGTGTCCCTGTTGGTTCTTGTTTCAGCAACTTTCAGTACTCATAATATCCTTCTGGGATGCCTTTCTAGGTTGGATAGTAGAGATACTGACTCCTAGGATTTTCTAGGTATAAAGTACTCATAAGCAGTTGGCCATTGCCTTTATTGGCAGGAATACTCTTGGTCTGTGCAACTTGTAGCCCAGGTGCCCAAGGCCACATGGGCTACAAGAGTGGCCATTAAAAAAATCCCACAGCCATAAAGAACTGGTTTTTAAAAACAAAGCACTGAAAATACACATTATGATAATAATGAAGAATTCTATATTTGTTCACTTGCTATTCTTCAAACCTGTGTGTCTTTGTCTATTCCTAGGTATGTTTTTTTTTTTAAAAAAAAATCCTTTCTGATCATTTCCAGAAAATAAATCACAATCCATATTAGTAAAGTCCAGGTTTTCCTCACACTAAGATCCTACTTTATAGCATCCCATCAAGTCAAATGCTGGTGTTACATGTTATTAGGTAACTTTCCCTATGACCGAAATATTTTTACATTCATAAAATTACAAGGTCTAGTCATGGCACATGCAAATTCACATCCTTTCTTGTTGGCTATACAGCCTTTTTTGCTTTAATAGGTTTGTGTCAAAATGCCATGAATGGAATATTCTCCTCCTTCCCTTAGATCACATAGATTTCTGCAGCTAATTTGTACTGAATACTCTGTTTCCATTCCAAATCTCCCACTTCACTTTTTATGTCAGAGAAGACTGAATGCTTACAAAAAAAATCACTTTTCAATAATTACACTTTTCTTAATACAAGCAAGTTCTTTTTGATGTGAGAGAGAGCCTTGCTCAAGGTGAAGCCTTGAGTAAAATGTGGTCTGTTCTTTGTTTAATGGACTAGATTAGTTAATTAACATCTTAATGAATGTCATATGAAACAACAATTTTATTTTTAGCCTTGAGCTCAGGGTTGATTCGGTATGTCACTTACAATGTCAAATTGGCTTGTC
Source organism: Phrynocephalus versicolor (assembly GCA_023846285.1). Lineage (NCBI taxonomy): Eukaryota > Metazoa > Chordata > Lepidosauria > Squamata > Agamidae > Phrynocephalus > Phrynocephalus versicolor. The sequence continues at coordinate 5,954,858 of JAHTLZ010003399.1, forward strand.
TGAATTCGCCTCAATCCTGGTGGGATGGCGGCGGGGTGGGGTGTGTAGAGAGAAAAGTGAAATTACAATCGCCTCCTGATTTTGGGTAGGGGAGCAGGTTGTGGTGGTATAGGTTCATGCATGATGTTTGCAGTATTATTAATATTTCAGTTGCAAGGGTTTGCATATATTTTGAGATCAAATCATCCATTTAATGTTTAGGAACAAAAGGATATTAAAAATACAAGTGAAGCATTTAGTATTTTCAAACTGAGCAGCGTAATGAAATGCTCTTTGTGTTCTCCCTGTAATCAGAACTGCCCATCGAAAGACACTGCCAATGTAACTAACTTATTAAGAATGCAAACCACTGGAACCATATTGGCAGTCAGCAATGCTCTTGTTGTAAGGTAGTTACATGTTAACTCATGCCAGTTGTCTAGCTGCAGTGTTTTGAACCAGCTGTAGTTGCAGAACACTCTTAAAAGGCAACCGCAGCTAGACAGTGTTGCAGTAATCCAAATAGGAGGCAACTAAGACATACTGTATGTCACCATGGCCAGATGGGATATTGCAACTGAATGTATTTATTTATTTATTTATTTATTTATTCATTTATTCATTTATTTATTTATTTTTATACTACCCGTCTTCCCAGGGGAACTCCGGGCAGTTAACAAAGAAGGGTAACACAAAACAATATAAAATCAATACAGCAATCAAGACACACACACACACACACACAAAACCCACAACTTTAATTGCCATTCATGTCACTGCATCCAGATTGGACATCTCAAGGAACAGGTGCAGCTAGCACGCCAGCTGCACATCTAAGCTCAGAATTGAATCCAGGAGGATTCAACCCAAGCTGCAAAACTGGCATTTTTGGATGGGAGAGTGGGTATAACTCTGTCCAAAAGAGGCTGAATCCCTAGTCCCCTGATTTGCCTTGATCTGCATGATGAATAACACTGGCATATGCTTTATGTGCATGTTGATAATGTATAATGGGGGGGGTCAGGAAGACAAAATAAATCTTAGTTATTTTAACACTTACTTCTTTCTTTGTATTAATTCTATCTCAACTTTCTCCTTTATTATATACACAGCTTTAACTGAAGTGGGGCAGAAAAATCCCAGGATCTCGTTATTTCCCAGAGAATGCTCCAATTAGCTAAACAGATTATCAACACTCTCAGAGGGGAATGAATCTAGGATCCCATTTCTCCTTCTCCAGAATTTAATCAGAGCAGATCATTGTACTTGAAGCAGGTAAGCCAACAAAGGTTGAAGTCAATCTGTATATAGCCAAGTTTTAAGTGTGACGCTCTCATGAACAGAAAACTTGAAATCACAACGCCACATTTACTAAAATCTGCCAAATAAATTTATTTTATGCCAGGGGGGGCGGAACACAATGGTTGCATAAGGCAGTTCATTTGGAGGTATAATTAAAGACAAGCAAATTGTCTGTTAGTCAATGTTAATTAGTGTCTTATGGAAAATTACAATTATAAAGTAAAATATTCCCTTTAACATTTTTATTTAAAATGATTACTGGCTGTCTTTCTTGGGTTCTGTGCTTTAAATCATCTAAAGAGAAGGAAGGTGCAGTTCTGACAGTTAAGCATGATGACTATGGTGCATTATGAGTCACAAGGCTGAAGGAAGAGAGAACAATGCAGTCTTTTAAAAAGGCATCACCTGGAGTGTGGGAACTGGCAAAGTATAGATTAAATTGACTGCTACCATCACTGAGAGATCAGGAGCAAATGTCTGTTTGTTCCAGAACAGCCACTAAGCCAAAACTGCTCATTGCTCTGGGACTGCTGGAATCCATCAACTAACCATCAACTAAGCTTATTGTGATAACCTGTACCCTTCTCTGCACATGGTGCTAAGCAACTGAAAGGCCATCTCCAAGAATGAAGAGGAAAACACAAATTTGCGCTATGTTTTCAGAGTTCAACCAAGAGTGTTTTGCGGTGGGCAATTATATAATCAAATGAGGTGAGCTTCTGTGCTTTTTTTAAAAGTGGAAAGTTAACCTTAGGATTTTTAAAATATATATCTTCTGCATGAAAAAGTGCACATTTATGTTTCAGGTATCTGAGATTAGGAGTTTGATTCCCCACTGTCTCTTTGACATAGGTGCTGAACTTGATGATCCATCGAGTCCCTTCCAGCTCTGCAGGTCTAATATTCTAAGAAGAGGCTGCTGCTGCTCATTCCTGTACCCTGTCAAAAGCATAACCTCTCTGCAGCACTACATCCATGCTTGCACAGCTCTCCGGAGCTTTTGATTTCCTTCCAACCTAGCTCCAAGGGACTGAGCATTCACAGAAAAGCCTCAGGCAATGGCAAAAGCTACCGTTACTTTCCCGTTCTTGTTTCTACTGACAAATGGGAACCACCATCTCCTCCCTTTCAACAGGCTGGTGGGCAGAAAGAAAGGGCAAGAGCTGCCACTGCCTCTTCTAGTTTGGACTAGAAGTTCCACAGACTAACAACACGCTGGGTGAAATAATATTTTCTTTTGTATTTTCTCACTCTCCCAGCCCTGAATTTGAGTGGATGTCCCCTAGTTCTAGTATTTTGTGAGAAGGAGAAGAGCTTCCCTCTATCCACTTTACTCATGCCCTGCATTATTTTGTACGTCTCAATCATATCCCCCCTCGGGCGCCTTTTTTCCAGACTAAAGAGCCACAAATGTTTTAGCCTTTCCTCATAAGGGAGGTGCCTCAGCCCAGTAATCATTTTAGTCGCTCTTTTGCACTTTTTCCAGTTCCACTATGTCTTTCTTGAGATGCGGTGACCAGAATTGTACACAATACTCCAGGTGTGGCCTTACTATCATTTTGTATAATGGCATTATAATGTTGGCTGTTTTATTTTCAATCCACTTTTTGATAACCCCTAGCATGGAATTGCCCTTCTTCAACATTGCCACACGTTGGGTAGACACCTTCATGGAGCTATCCACCAACACACCAAGATCTCTTTCCTGATCCATCACGGATAGCTCAGAGCCCATGAGTTGATAGTTGATTTTTTTGCCCCAATATGCATTACTTTACATTTGGCTACATTGAAACACATTTGCCATTTCGCAACTCATTCTCCCAGTTTGGAGAGATCCTTCTGGAGCTCTTTACAATCTTCTCTGGTTTTTACCACACACAGAAAAGTTTCGTGTCATCTGCAAACTTGGCCACCTCACTGCTTATCCCTGTCTCCAGGTCATTTATGAACAGATTGAAAAGCACCGGTCCCAGGACAGATCCCTGGGCACACCGCTTTTCACTTCTCTCCATTGTGAAAATTTCCCATTGACACCTACTCTTTGTTTCCTGGATCTCAACCAGTTCTCAATCTATAAGAGGATCTGCCCTCTTATCCCTGACTGTGCAATTTTCTCAGCAGCCTTTGGCGAGGGACTGTGTCAAAAGCCTTCTGAAAATCAAGATATATAATATCCACCAGTTCACCCAAATCCACATGCAGGCACACTGTGCAATAGTGATAAGCTGAAGGATTTTGTGTTTGAAGTAATATGTTTCCTCCATTGCCCACTATATCAAAGTTTCTAGTCAAACAGTTCTTTAGAACAATATTTGAGTAGACAATCATGAGGCCCATTGTTTGATGTAAGGCCTTAGTCAGCCAAGCTGACAGAGGGGAAAAGTTTAACAGCAATCTAAGAACCTGTTTACTTTTCTCAAACATTTCTGATATTTAAGTTTTAGATAACTCAAGTCACATGGTTTTTGAGTTGTTTCCTGCATTCCTGCTGAGTAATTGAAATGCTTTCTTTTAAAACTGGTTATAACATTTGAAATGGGCTTAAGTTGATTAAGTTGATTACTTCACATTCCTCTCAATGTGGTTCACGGTTCACAGTTCCGCTTTGGACTGGTACGAGAAAATGTTACTCCACGTCCATTGCGTGATGGCGAAATCTCATCCCGACCACGCCCCCTGAACTGGGATTTAAGCGTGATGAGCCATACCTCTCCCTGACCTCAGGAATTCTCTTGTCTAGGTTCCTGTTTCGAGACGAGAGCCCGTGAAGTAAGGCTTGTCATGCAACGTATGCATTCTCCATCTAGTGGCAGGAGTGCCAAGTTGCATTCTCCAGTACAATCCCAATGGTGCAAACAATGCATCGCAGAGAGATAAGAAGGCATAAAACCTCAAACTTTGCTGCTTAACACATGAAAGGCAAAACTTTGAAAGGCAAAGTTACAGAGAATCGAAATATCAAAAAACGGAAGGTCAGACCCCCCCCCCAAAAAAAGGGGAAATGAAGGCAGGGAAGTACAGCTGTTGTCACGAAATAAGGAAGTTATGTAACAGTCATCACGATACCATCAATCACGCCCGTGGGTAAACGGAAACAGGGACAGAACCGGGACAAGACCATGTGGCCGCAAATGACTTTATCATGAAACGAACGTAATCTCGGAACGAGGAAGGACGTGAAGTAATCACCTAAGAAAACAGTGTGCCTCTGGTGGCCACTTATTTTAACTCAGTTCCTAAGAAAATAAATTCACACTTTGGAATTTGTTGTGTGAAACTCTGGGAAGTTTTTAACACAGGTCAAACCAGAGTTTTGGCTGTATGACAAGGCCTTAAAATTCTGCTTTTTATGTATGTCTTAAATGGGCAGGAACCTGGCAGGTAATTGTGTACAATGGTACTACTATATACATACATGCCAACTCATATCTTATTGTGCTCAGGTTTTGTACAGTTAGCAGCATCTAATCGATGTGACTTCTATCTACCTACATTTAGAAGTAGCAAGACTATACAGGAGCCAGAAACAGCAAGAAATCAGCTTACTGGGCCAACGGCGGGGTGGGGGAGAGGAACCATTTGAACATGAATGAAGAATTGCTCTGAAAATCTCATTCAGTAAGCTTAATAAAGGTCAGCTGAAGAGAATGTTTCAGATGCGTAAATAACTGATATAACTCAGTCCTGTAATAAATAGATTCAAATTTTAATGACCTATTTTATTTACCCATCTGATTCTGTTTAATCTTGGGAGAGGAGTGGCTGAAATTGATGTAAAGCAAGGTGTTTGTCCCACATTCTAGCTGTGACATTTTCACTGACACTCAGCACAAAGGCAAATATGAGCCTGTACAATATGTTTAGGGGGAAATTGTAATTTATCGAGGAGAAAAATCTCACTGAATTCAGTGAAGTTTATAATCTGGTGTAGGATTGCAACATTAGTTGTCTTAGCAAAGAGCTTCTCTTCAGTAACAGAAAGGAATATTTCTATGTTTGTGTGTGTGTGCGTGTGTGTGCGTGCGTGCATGCGTGAGAGAAAGAGAGAGAGGGGGGGTTGGACTAGAACACCTCCAACATCCCTTCCAACCCTGTGATGATTCTATGGTTTTATGAGAGCGGAGGAGTTCCGAATGCTTTCCAACATACTATACAAACCCTTATTCAGTCTTTATATAACATTGTGCTCTTGCAAAGTATGAATACAACTGCACCTCTACTTACGAATTTAATCCATTCTGAATGCATGTTCTTAAGTCAAACAACTCTTAAGTAGAGGCACCGTATCTAAAAAATCAAAAATAAATAAATAACAAAAATAAAAAAAATTGTAAGGAGAGCAGGCTGCATCTAAAATTTGTAAGGCGGCAGTTAAAACACCAACGGTTTTCTGCTCTTAAATTGAATTGCTCTTAAGTAGGGGTACCACTGTATTTTCTATTAAGTAGCTTCAGTTTAAAATTGTGCAATCTTGATTTTCTCATATGTGCACAACAAAATGATTCTATAATAGCTTTCTCTATAAGCTATAATTGGAGCAGTAAAAGTTGGCATTGTGCAACACAGGTTGGTCTGTAGGAGGGGGGAGTAAGGGTGTTCTTAAAAGAGCAAGGGAAGGGGAGAAAGAGAATGTGTGTGTGTGTGTGTGTGTGTGCGCGCGCGCCCACTTCTGTGTTGTGCTGCATCTGGTTTCTGTCAGAATGAATCTTGTTCATCTTGGTTTCAAGGTTTCTATTCTGTGTGTTTTAAAACCAAGGTCAAGCAGTAGGCAGCGCAGAGACCTTGAAGGTGTCATTGACAAGGAATATATAAGCTTTATAGCCACAACACTAATTATTCAACATTTATAGGAGGGATATACTGTAGGTAGGCACGATAAGACACTTTTCCTCCATGTATCAGAGCCTCCACACTCAAGCGTTTCAACAGACCAATGGAATGCTTTTATATGCAGAGCTTTACATGTTTGAGAGTACATAAATATAACCATACATGTACATAAATAATAAAATAAATAAAGTGTGTGTGTGTGTGTGTGTGTGTGTGTGTGTGTGTGTGTGTGTGTG
>JAHTLZ010003399.1:5961217-5976693 GCA_023846285.1 Phrynocephalus versicolor
TGTGTGTGTGTGTGTGTGTGTGTGTGTGTGTGTGTGTGTGTGTGTGTAACTCCTTTATCAGATGCATCAAGTCAAGAAACTTTAAATTGTATAAAATAAATCAAGAACAAAGTCTGGTTTCTCACAACAGTTTTTAGGCTACCCTAGGGGTGGCCACCCTAAGTGCCAACACAAAAGAAGCATTTATTAATCTAAGGGACAGACACTCCACCATATATTCAGGTCCCAAGCTGTGGAGGGTTTTATAAGTTAAAAACATCAAATTGAACCTGATCCAGGACGCAACAGGTAGCCAGTGCAGTTGAGCCAGGATGGGGGTGATGCGGTCATATTCACTCAAACGAACCACCAGCCTAGCTGCTGCATTCTGCAGAATATCACTGCAGTCTATGGATCAAATTCAAGGGTAACCTCGTGTAGAATGTGTTGCAGTAGTCAATCTGGAAAATCAGCAAGGAATGCACAACTGCTCTCAGGAAGGTCTCAGCGAGAAATAAGTGAATCTAGACCATGAGCCAAAGCTGATAAAAGGCTGACTTGGACATGGCTGCTATTTGGGAGTCCCAGGAGAGTGCCAGGTCCAGTACCACACCCAGATATAATTGTCTCATAGCCCTGGAGTGGGCAGCAGACCATAAAAGTGAGGGGAACTGGTTACGTTAAGACCTGCAGCAATGGTCTGGCACTCAATAGCCTAGATTCTTTGGCAAGCAATATTATATAGTTGGGATTCTTCACAATTAGTTAAGGAATCTAAATTAACTCCAATATGGTCAATGTTGAGCTTGATGTATTGATACCAGCTGGAGATGTAGGGATCCCTCCATAGAGCCTATAATAGGGAATTAGAGTCGGCATGGAATTGGAGGTGCAACCAGTATTTAATAGTAGCTGTCCAAGCAGTGGTTGATGGCAGGTGGAGAACAAGTTCCTTTGATAATTGTAAAAAGGTTAATCATGTTTGGGACACCCAGGATGCAATGTAGGAAGATGACTGCAATCCAGTCTACATCTAGGTTGGCAGCTTCAATACAAATGGGAATTTCATAAATAAGCTGGTTTAATATCTTCGTCTGTAAGACCTGGAGGGCAGCTGGTACATACTGGTTCCCACTGTGGAAGTGGAACTGAGACACAGCAAGGAGATGGTTCATAGCAGCTGTTGTAACTGCCTTCTGATGGGGGGGGGAGTGAATTAATGGTGGGAAAAGGAGACCCAAATATCTAAAGGATCTCATTTGTTCAACAGGTTTCCCATCTACTTTTCAAGTGGCTTTCCAAGTTTTAGAGAATATCAGAATCTTAGTTTTCTTGGTGTCAATAGTCATATCATTATTGCAGCAAAATTCAGAGAAAGCAGAGAGAAGATGCCAGAGGCCCCGGGCTGGAAATAGATAAAAGCACTGTATTGTTGGCATACACTAACAGAGGGATAGGGAGTTGATTCATTTTTGGTACATGGCAGTCAAATTTGGCTAAATAATCCAGCAAATCAGACATGAAAGATTGGAGAGAGTAGGTGTAAGGAGACCACCCTGCTTCACTCCTTTGGTGGCTGGGATCTTTGGAGTTAGAAGGCCTTTGTGCTTTAAGTGAACTTGACAGCTATTTGCCGAATGGAGCTGACATATCAAAAACAGAAGACGGGAGACAATTCCTATGATGGCTAGTTTGTCCCACAAATGAGTTCTCTTAATAGAATCAAAAGCTCCTCACAGGTCTATAAATGCTCCATACAGTTTGCCTTTGAAATGCTGAGAGTATTTCACTGCCTGTAAGGCTAGAATGAGAATATGATCAAGCAGCGAGTGTCCAGCACAGAAGCCCACCTGCTCTTTGCCTGGGAGATGGGAATTGGACATCCGGTCAGACAGACGATTCAAAAGCTGTTTAGAGTACAATTTTCCAATCACTGAGAGTATACTTAATAGGACGGTGTAATTCAAAACTTGATCCTCATTTCATGCTTGGCTTTTTCTTTCCAACGTAAGGCTTGAGACTTCTACTTAGTAAAAAACAAGGCACTAAAGTAAAAACTCCCAATGAAAGAAAATGTTCATGTATAAATGATTTATAAAAGCATCAGTTTTAATCAGGCAGTGGTGGTCATGTATTATTGCTATATTCATGGTAGTATATGGAACACAAGTGATAAATAAAACAGCTGCATTTCACTTTGCTTCTGTTTTAAAGACAGTGTTTGCAACTTCATAGAGGTAATGGAATGCATTAAGGCAATGGACAGGGCAGAATACATCAAAGGCTTCCCTTGCCTGTGAGGCTCCCGGTTTATTGTGATATGTATATAATATCAACTCCTTTTCATTTTCCAGTGAGATTCATTGAAAAGCAGTAAAAGACTAGGCATTTAATAGCCTTACCCTAAGCTGCAGCATAGAGCGCTAAGCAACAGGATTTCAGTGAAAACTCTGGTCTCCATCTGTCAGGGAAGTCTTAGCTTTGGATTTCCTGCATCAGCAGGAAGTTAGACTAAATGATTCTTGGAGTCCTTTCCATCTGTACAATTCTATGATTCTAGATCGAAAGGATTACTTGCTGAATAACCCCTTGGGAAATGAGCAATGAGAAAGAAGTGAGCTGAGAAAGGACTCCCTTCAGAAAATACAACTCTTGCTAAAAAGGATACAAAAGTACATTAAAGCCAAGAATTCTTGAAATATTATTATTATTATGGTTGCTAACTTCTAATATTTAATACCACCTAGTGAATTTCTACTGGGGTAGGGCTCTATGAGGCTTAACAAATTATATCAAATGTGTTGGAGGTGACTGGGTGCAGCTCCGCTTACACTCAAGAAGATGCACAAAGAACCATAGAGAGGGCATGACTAGTTTTCTCAGGCAGCCTTTTACCTACTCTCACCCATGGTAGATTCCCTTCAACCACAGGCAGCTACTATGGATTGGCATGAAATGAAAAATGAAATGCTGGATCTTTGTTTCGTTACATAACGAAAATGAAATGAAATGAAATGAAACAAGCTGCATTTTGTTACAGATGAAACAAAACAGTCATTTTTCAATGAAACAAACTGTTTTGTTCCATCTGTAAAAGGGGTCCTTACCTGCAGGGTGGCCCCCACTGCTGGAGCCTAAGAGAGGGAAAAGGAGAAGGTGGGTAACCGCCACCACTCTGGTGCTCCCTGCCTCCTCTCATCCCGGTTTCCGGCCACCTCTCAGCTTGGAGGTGGGGGGTGACTCCCCTGGGTCCTAGAGGTACAGGATATGGTGCTGGGGAGTCATTGTCATAGGGCTCCTGCCAAGCTGTCAATGGCTGGACCCCTTTAAAACGTGCCTACTCGGTACCAGGGCACCCCTGGTGCCAACTGAGCCAGGTTTAAAGGGCTCCAACAATTGAAAATGCTCAGGAGGCAGCACGATTGCTGGAAATACCCTCCCAACCATTTTCTGAGGACTCAACACCCTGGAGTCAACACCCCTGGTGTCGAGTGGGCCAGGTTTAAAGGGCTCCAGCCACTGACAGTTTGGCAGGAGCCCTTTAAAAAGTGCTCCTGGAGTCCCGGGCACCAAATCTGGTGCCTCTAGGACGCAGAGGAGCCATTTCATTTCATTTTGCATGATTGTTTTAAAATAAGAAATGAAACAAAACAAAATGGGGATGAGCACAAAACAAAACAAAATGAAACATTATTTTTCATTTCATGCCCACCGCTAGTTGTAAGATGCCTCTTCAAATTCATTGTTCTTAAACTTGAATATGTCTTAAATGTTCTGGGTTGTATATTATCCTTCAATATTGTAAGCTGTCTTGGGTCCTTTTCCACAGAGAAAGGAGAAGTAAAAGTATTCGAAATAAATAAAATAAACAAACAAAAATATGAAACAATTGGTTTTCTTAAACAATTATGTGGCAAAAACGTACAAACCTGCAAAGTGGTGAGTGAAGTTTCTGAATACCTAGACATAGGGCCTTTTCACACGACCCCTAAGATCCACTGGCCCCTTAAATTCAGACCAGAGATCTTGGGGGTTCGTTGCTCTTCCTTCCTCCCCACCACTCCGCACTTCCTTGCTTCTGTCTGCGTGAGGGGAGGAAGGGAAAAAAAGCCTTTAAAAGGGACAAAAGAATAAAGCCTTACCTCGGTGCCAGTGGAAGTTGCTCCGAGCCCCGGTCACTTCCTGGTTCCTCTTAAAGGGGCGGGAGGCAAAAACAACAACAACAAAAAGAAGCGAGGAGAGCCCAGAACTCTCCGCATCAAAATGTTTCACTCTCCCAGAGCAGGTACTTGAAAGGTGCGCTGGGTCGCACTTAGGTGGGTGGGGTTGCACTTAATTTTCTGTTAGCTCCGGAGCTGGTGGGGAAACATTTTTAAGCTCCAGAGCTGGGAGCCATTTGCAGCGGAGCTTAGGGGTCGTGTATAAATGTCCATAGAGAGCTGAAAAAAGGAAGGACTCCTCTTCAGAGATTTTTAAAAACTCATCAGTTCTCCATCAATTTTAATTTGATTTTAATGGGATTTTATGCTGCTGATGAACACTCTAGTATTGTATTTTAATGTAACTAGCCTTAAAACGTATTTATATTTAATATGTTTAATTAATACATTTGTAAGCTGCTTTAGTAAGTTAATAGTCATAAAGATGTGTAAATGAACAGGTTAAATGAATGTATGACAAATTAATCGGCACAGGGCATGGCTGGACTATAAAATTTGCTTCCACAATATGGAGTGAAGGCATGTTTTAAGGCTGTAACAAATGTATACTAGGCAGGTTGCCCTACTATACTTTCAGTTTTGAAAGTTCTTGAATAATGTAAGCTAGCATTTTTAATATATATGTTATGTGTGTTTGGCTTTTATTACTGTTACATTTCTTGTTTACTGTGAGCATATCTTTAGAAGAAAGGTGGATTATAAATATACTTCATAATAGGAAGCCCTGGTTGATTCCTGGAATAGGGAAATGGCCAGGGCTCAATGACATTATTGCTCCTGATCATCCCTCACATGAAGTAAAATCAGTAGAGATCCCTTGGTTTACCAGGGAGCTCCTCGTGAGGAAACAAGTTGAATGAAGCCTAGGCTCACAATGTCATATTCATTCATACTGTGAATGAATGCAACCCAGACATGGCTGGCACACATTGAAAAACCAACTACATGACAGTGATGGTGGTGAAGAAGTCATTTCTTGATGTCACCATTATGTCTGCACAGAGCTGTCTAGTTTGACTCTTTCCAGTGCTCAAGGGCCAGCGTTACAAGTGGCTCCAGTCCTTCCTAGAGGATAGAAAGAAGGGGGTGCTGAGGGACTCTTGTTTGACCTCATTGGCCTGTGGTATCTCTTAGAATTAGTCTTTGGCCTTGGTGCTATTTAACATATACTTGAAACCACTGGGAGAGGCTGTATGAAGCCTAATCTAATAAAGATAGAAATGAGCTCCTCAGTGGCTACTAGACAAGATGGTTATTTAGCAAGTTCAGTAGCGTGCTTGGAGTTTTTCAGGCAGTAATGTATCAGTAGCTAGGCCGAAGAACACAACCAGAAAGATGCTGTTGCTTTGATATTACACATGTGACATTCTCGTGAGGTCATGTTTCGCTACCATGGCAGCTGGGGTGTTCTGGAAGTTATAGTAGTTCAAACAACTAAAATTTCCAAACTTCATTTTAATCAACAAAAGTAATTAGGGGGTATGAAAAAGAAATTTAATTGTATATCATGTCTTGTTTTCAACAGCTACCAAGACAGAGAGCAAGACAGAGTCATAAAATATTAAAAACAACAAAATTACTACAGTCTTGAAAATGTGTAAAACAATTACAAAATCCCAAGGAAACTAACAATATGTGATTTTTCCATATGTCACTGAGTAAGTGTCTGTTTTGTTCCCCACTATAGTATCCAGTAGCTGCCACAGAATCCTCAAAGATGCTCTAAGTGTCTTGGAATGTACTGTACAAGTTTCCCCCCTTTTTACTGTAGGCCTAATGAATGAGAGGTCAATGTGCCCTTTTTGTCCAAAACGTAGCAGTCTGGAAGCCTGAAATCCCCACCCCACCCCACCCCACCGCTTTTTAAAAAGGAATTTCTTTCTTCCCTTCCTTCCCTTCAATCCCTGCTAACACAGATATGTTTAAGAGGCTGCGAATTATTGAATATTTTTGCATTCTTTTTCTGCTTTCTACACAACAACACAAATAAGTTATTTCCTTTCTTCTCTTTGGTATCACTCCACACTATAGTAAAGGATCAAGGTTTTGGCATTGCATAAAGGGAGTAAGTGGGAAGTCTGTTTATTTCCTGTCAAGAAAGGGCCTTCTATTGTGAACTGTCTTTTATTTCTTCTTCAAGGTGTTATATCTAGAGGCAGGCACTTATAACTCACATCTCATCCCTATCCAGATTCTTTTTGTTTCTTTTTCCTCTTCAGCTAGATCTACATATTCAGTGAACCAAAAGATTGATATCAAAACCTATGTCCCTGTTATCAACTCCTTCCTTTCTCATCAGAATGAGCCCGAATTGCTGGCTCTATGGAACAGATTCATTGTGTTTGTCAATTTTTCAAAACTGCTTTCATTTGTTTTTTTTTGGGGGGGGAGGGGGGGACAGAACCAGGAAAGATCAAAACTTGGGTATACCAACACTGTATGCTCAAGGAGAGGTTTGACCCACTGCTGTTATTTTCAGTGAAATCCTGGTGAACTTATTTTTTTTTATGCTTCTCCAGGCATTGTACATACTTTCTCCCCCATCTTCAGAGCTTTTGCATTTGAAATCCCCTTTGAAAAGGAAAGCTTCAAGTCTCAAGATCAAACGATGAATGATGAATTTCCTTGGAACTCTGCCAAATTTGGGAGTTATCCATAACCCAGCCCTCCTTTACCTCTCAAACTTTTACCAGAGATTTCTCCGCGCAAAGGATATGCTCAGTAACAAAATCCCTCCATGTAGGTGCCGGTGGAAGTTACTATTTCTGCATCTCAGGCTTGGTTGGCCCTGTCCACAAAGGAACACATCTGTTTGTGAAGGACTACTGCTTTCTGTTCAGTAAGTGAAGACTGAAGGTATGATAAAGCCTCATGATAAATCCAAGTGTGGTGTAGTGGATAAAGTAATTGACTAGGACTCTGGAGAACAGGGTTCAAATCACTGCTCAGGCATGGAAACTGAGTGGGGGAATGGAACTGATAAAATCACTTCTTAGGGTCACTATCAATAAATTCTGATTTGTCAGCACAGAACACACACACAAGGAAACAGTAGGGTCAGATTGTGTGTAATCTGTACCTCCTACCATGAAGTAATATTATACAGCAGCCCCGTGGCACAGTGGTTAAATGCCTGTACTGCAGGTAAAACTGTGCTCACGACCTGGGGTTCGTTCCCAGGTAGCAGGCTTGTGGTTGACTCAGCCTTCCATCCTTCCGAGGTCAGTAAAATGAGTATCCAGGTTGCTGGGGGGGGGGTCAATGTGTAGCCTGCATATTGTATAATTAAACTGTAAACCGCCCAGAGACTACTTGAAGTGGCGTGGGAACACTATAAAGTAGGGGGTGGGCAACATATGGCATGCCACCTTCCTGCAGCATCCCCTCCCTGGATATTTTTGGAGCTGCACAGTCTCCCTGGGTCCCCGAGCAACCTACATATTTTACAAATGAATAAATTTAAACAGCTTCAAAATGTTCCCTTGCGAGGCTTTTTATTATTCATTTACTTACAGATATTTCTATGATTTATATACCATCTTAGTGCAAGGGAAGCAATCTTGCCATATTTTGAGAAGATGCAGCAAACCTGTTTTTTTCTTCTTCCTACTTTACCACAAAGGGGGGGCTTTTCAATTTTAAAACCCCTCCCCCCCCCCTAGTTAAAATGTTTTCAGTAAAAATTGTCTTGATATTAGTAAATAAAATATGAAAATTAATTGTTTGGGATACCCCTTTTTAACCCTATCCCTTTTGGGATGCAGACCTTGTATTGCCACAACTGCAAAATGGCCTTCAGTCTCATTAAGGTCACTCAGCTGTGCTTTAAAACTGGCTATGGGGGTCCCACCCCTGAAAGCTGTTAAAGCAACTGAAACTTCTTGTGGTTTCACCAACAGGTAGTGGCCAAAGTGACAGGAGTCACCCATCATCCCCAGTTTGAGAAAGAACTTCCTTAATTTGATAATGTGTAGAGGAGGAAATCCTTAAGGCAACATATCCTCTAATTTCCATCTCCACTGTGCTTGGATCTGTTTCCTGTGTGCAATGGTGTACAAGGCACATGCGTATACAAACATACCGCACCCGGGGTCCTGTCACAATCAAAACAAAAGTGGTCCCTGGACCCTATCCTTGCTGTGTGCAGGGCCAGGCTAGATTACTTGCTGGATCTCATTCTTGGACCAGGAAGAAGGCAGCCTTGCTGGTAGGTGGGTGGGTAAGGAGGCTCCTTTCTTTTCAGGAGCTGAGCATCTTCCTTTAGTCCAATGGTTTTCAACCTGTGGGTTCCCAGATGTTCCTGGATTGCAACTCAGCTGCATCACTAGCTGAGCTGGCCAGGATTTATGGGAGTTGCAGTCCAGGAACATCTGAGGACCCACAGGTTGAGAACCACTGGCACGCTAGATGTCTTGGACCAGAACTCCCAGAATTCTGAGCCTAGGTTTCCAATGACAAAGGACTGTGGGAGATGTGGTCCAAAACATCTGGAGTGCTGAAGGTTCACCACCACTGCTTGAGTCCATGGGATGGTTCAGGGTCAAGAGGAAAATGAGTCAAGAAGGCAGGGTCAAGAAGGCAGGAGCTCCCAGCCCTTCTTCCTCTCCTCCAGCGGCGGCGGCGGCGGCGGCTTCGGCGAGGCCGAGGACCAGCTCCAGGTGCTCAGAGCTGGCCTCGCCGAAGCCGCTGCCACCGGACGATAGGAAGAAGGGCCGGAAGCTCAGGGCTGGCCTCCACGGGAGCCGTCGCCGCCGCCACCGCGGAATCCATGTTTTCGGGGGTCTTTTTCATTCGTTTGATTTAAGGCATGTTTGACTTATGTCTAGACCTCTGGAACAGATTAATGACATAAGTCAAAGTTCTTCTGTATAAGTCTAATTAATTAATTAATTAAACACCAACTACTACTACTACTACTACTTTGTATATAGCCTTGAAAGCTGCCTTGAGTCCTCTCAAAGGAGAAAGGCAGGTTAAAACTATTTAAAATAAATAATACATAAATAGGTGGGTTGGGTGAATCATTGGTCTGTTCCGTTTGCACGTCACTGTTTTGGGGATTTTTCACGATATTGATTTTTTGTCTGGACCAGGTACTGGAATGTTGTTCCCGAGGGCATTTGGGTGCTGGCTGCATCAGGCACCTCTAGTCTTTATTTTAATTATTATATGTCATAGACCCAATAAGTAAATAGCATAATATATAATATACAGAGTATATAAGTCATTAAAATATATCAAAAAGTACAAATCTTAAATCAGGTGGTTGTCTTACTATAACATTCCTGAGTTCTAAAGGCTGAGAGTAAAAACTTAGCCACAGACTGTGTTATTGATTGAATTTCTCCTGACAGCAGGAACTTCAAATGGCCTGTGGGGAATATACTGGTACATTTACTCAAAACTGGGTAGAGATATTGATTATGTTTGGTCCTATATAATCTACATTCTAGCATGGTGTGTGCCAAGGACTCAATTGTTTCTTTCCCACAGGGGCATATCCTTTCTCCATAGGGAGTGTTATTAAAGCACCCTTTTAATAACACTGAGGGAAAGCAGTTAAAACCTGGCCCTTGAGAATACAAAGCAATACCTTGGTGTTCTGATTTGGTATAGGTAGTTTGCTGGGTTGGGAAAGATAAAATTTAGACCAAAGTACATTGGTGAACAGGTTCTGTCTACACATGCTAAAGCGTACTGATAATCGATATCTTTAATGAGTTGTATGAGGATTGACTTGGTACTATCAGAGGACTGACTTCGAAAGAAGTCCATGAAAAAACCCAAAAGATGAAGTTTGGCTGTAAATCCCTTATGCCATGAGCTGGAAAAAAATCTTTTTGTAAGTAATATAGATACCCACTGGTTGTGGGAGCATATATCACCTTTAACCAGACTCGGAAAGCATACAGCCATGCCTGACATTTCACCAATTGAAGACCAGACTCTAAATAGAAGGAGGCTGAAGAGACACATCTTGGGATAGCAAATAAGAGTTGCAGCGAATTTAATAACGCTCTTTCAACCAAGAAATTAAAACCCTTGATCCAAATAGCAACACCATATAGGAGCTGTGCAAGAATTTTGAGCTTGATTATCTGTAAAGCGGTGGGAATGAACTCCCCTCCATGGACAGGTAAGCTGGATGTGGTCAAACATAAGATGGCAAGAATAAACATTGACATCTTGGGCATCAGTGAACTTAAATTGATGGGAATGAGTGAATTCAGTTCATATGACTATCACATCTACTACTGTAGGCAAGAATCCCATAGAAGAAACGGAGTAGCCCTCAAAGTCAACAAAAGAGTGGGAAAAGCTGTATAACCTCATAATGATAGAATGATTTTGGTGCAATTCCTAGGCAGCCCTTTCAACATCACTGTAATTCAAGCTTATCCACCAACTACTGATGCTAAAGAGTCTGAGATTCACCAGTTCTGTGAAGACTTACAACTTCTTCTAGAACTGACACCAAAGAAAGATGTTCTTCTTATCAAAGGGGATTGGCATGTTAAAGTAGGGAGTCAAGTTATAAAAGGCATAACTGGCAAGTTTGGCCTTGGATTTCCAAACGATGCAGGGCAAAGGATAGAGTTTTGTCAAGAGAACAAGCTGGTCATTGGAAACACTCTTTTTCAACAACATAAAAGGCAACTCTATACATGCACATCACCAAATGGACAATACCAGAATCAGATTGATTATGTTCTCTGCAGCCAAAGATGAAGGAACTCTGTACAGACAGGAAAAAAAAAGACCTGGTGCTGACTGCAGCTCAGATCATCAGCTTCTTATAGCAAAATTCAAACTTAAACTGAAGAAAGTAGGGAAGACCACTGGGCCAGTCAGGTACAATCTAAGTCAAATCCCTTATGAATACACAGTTCTTGCATTCAGGTATCCCATAAGTTTTATATGTGCCTTGGGAGCCGTGATTTCGAAGTTTGTAATATAGAATTCCAGTTAGTTCCACATTTGCATTGTTTGGTTTTTGGAAGATGATGAAGGGATATAAACATTGATAATCAAGTAAGAGCTCGATCTGATAACAAGTAAGGCAGCCATTGCAATTTTGTCACAAGGTGGAAGCCATTTGACCTTAGCCTCCAAGGCAGTAGAGAACATTAAAGCCACACCCCCCCCTTTTGGCACCCCTTCCTGCTTCAGGGAACTGCACACCTGTTAAGCACCAGATACCTGCTCCAGGCTTTCTGTATTGCAATGTCATGTGGTCTGAAGAAGTCAAGTATTCCTGGGTCACTGTCTGGAGACCCAGACAGCTATATTCCAAGAAAGGATTTTCAGTCAGCAGGGCCTTGTGGTTGAGGCTATCTTTTGGATCCCAGTCTTAGCATTTGGATGTAAGACAACATTTCCAGGCATGTGAGCTGCCCGGGCCTCCAGCTGAATTTCATGGTGAGGGTGTTTAAGCTTTCTGGGTTGTTGGAGCATCTGTTTTGTCAGTGCACAGAGTTCCAGGTGGGTCTATCCTCAAGGCTACAGTAGGCCCACCGAACAATGTTTAGATCTTTGTGCCTAGCCTGATAAGGATTGACGAATTGCTGATCCATCTTGAAATTTGTTCTATAGTTAGCCAAGTAATTTGTATTTCTATGCATATATATGGGCCTCTTATGAAGTCTACGTCTTTTCTTAGCTGTTGTGTTTCTGTCTTATATCAGCAGTGGGATTTGCCTGCCAATGTTTTCTCCTACTTCATTTTTGTCCACTTTGACTGTACAGTAGTCATATCTGTATTTCCATTAGGTAGGGAGTGTATGTTTGACGTCAAGATCTTTGAGGACTGTTTGTTAGCTTATGTCTTCTTCAGAACAGGAACTTTCCCCTTCAGTGGTGGTAACTTTTGGGTTTTCTCTCCTGTTTTCAGTATATGCCATTGATTTCCCGCTTTTGCAGTCACTTCTCTTTCTTTACCTTTTCCTTGCTGCCGAGTTATTTGATCATCTTTATTCCTGGTTACATCTAGTATTTGAAATAGAAGTGTGAAATCCAATCTTCTCCAATTTTTGGTAAGATGCTTAGGACCCTTCTAGCCTTTATGGTCCTTATTAACCTTCCAGTTTGATTGTGGTGTGCAGCTAGCTGGCTTTGTTTTTTGAGGCTTTTCTTTTCTTTTTAACTATGAGCCTTGTCTGATCCTCTTTTGCACTTCTTTTGGGTGTATTTGGCATAGTCTCTTTGGAATGACTTTGAGGGATTAATGCCTGTAGTCAGCTGGGATGGGTGAATTATGTGGGACTGTCCTACTCAGAAGTCACCATTCTGGTATGCTTTCCAGATTATTCATTGGTTGCCCTGAATGTTGTTCCTGGAAGTGTTTGGGGACTGGATACTTTAGTCGCCTTTAGTTGCATGTGGTGGATGGATTTTGTGGGGCTTCCCTACTTGAGAGTCAGGGCTGTTTTACACAACATCATTTTTCCTGCCCAGAAAATTATTTATTTTCCTGGTACTAGAATATTGTTTCCTGTGGGTTTGGGGGCTGGTTGTCTCAAATCAGCCAGAATGGGTAGATATTTTTGTGTGGGGGTTTTTGTTTTCTTTTGATTTTGCATTTGGGGTTTTTTTTAAACTGTCCTACTCAAAAGTTGCCATTTCAGGCTGGTTTTTTTTTTTTTTTTGTTTTGTTTTTTTTGCAATATCAATTTTCTGCCTGGAACCAGTACTGAAATATTTGATGGTTTGTGGCTTGCTGCATATGTCTCATCTTGTCACACATATGTCATGAATTTGGTTTGAATATCCTACTCATAAGTTGACATTCTTGGGCACTGTGTTCTATTTAAATGAGTTTTGGGGCAATAAAGGCTTAATAAAAGAGTAAATATTTTTTTAGTTTTGAGATTTAAAATATTATTTGGATACTTGGATTCCTCTATTTTTGTCATTACTTTTATTAAGAAGTCTGTGTTCCATTCTGTTCCATTCTTTTATAGCTTTTACTAAGTTCCTTTATTTAGAAGCAATGACTTGGAATTAAAAACTGCTTGGAATTAATAACCCAAGAGGTGTACCTAGGTTCTTAGACACCACACATCAGCTTCTGGACCAATAAAAAGAGCAGGGGTCCCTCTATTTATATAAAATAGTGATAATAAAACCAAAAGGGCATAAGTGGTAGTAGGAACAGGGCACAGTGCTTCCAAATCAACTGAATAATATATCAGAAATAGGTTAGCTCTTCAGTATCAGCAGAAATGAAGGAATGTTTCATCAAGGTTGCTGTGTTCTGTAGTGGGAGCTGGGTTTTGCCCAGCACTGGGAAGGGAGTATTCATCTGAAATGACACTAATCAGTGTTTGTCAGCTTCAGACTAAAGAATGTCTTAATGGGAGGAGAGAGAAAATAGTATTCAGCCAAAAGAGAGAGAAAAACACACACAAACACAAAAGCTTAAGGTCAGCAATTTAACATTCTAGCACAGCATTTCCTCTGCAGAATCTTTCTTGGAACTTATGAATGGTGGTGTTGGCCCACCAATGGGGTATCATTCAAAAGAAAGGAATAACAGTGAGACCACTTTAAAAATACCATCCCCAAATTATTATGGAGAGTATTGTCCTGCTCAGTTCTTAAAGTGAGACTTCCTTCAGAGACTGTTGGAATGAAATGCTCCAAATTAAAAAGAGCATTACTGTATACAGAAAATTGATGGAATGTTTTATGGATAGGGAATGGATGCAATTCTGTTGTTTGCACAATCCTTGCCCCTGCTGCTGCCCCGGGCACAGTAATTGGGGGCAGCAAATTGCCTACCACCGCCTGCTGCTGTCGCCCCCACAATCTCTGATTACTCTTGAGTTAAAGGCACAGATATTTCTGAAATGGGAGGAAGTGCAGGGTGTAAACTGTGCCATTTGCAAATACGTTATGATGCCCTAAGCACATCCGATCTCACCTGATTTCGGAAGCTAAGCAGGGTCGGCCCTGGTTAGTACTTGGATGGGAGACCTGGAGTAGGAACTGGCAAACCACTCCAGTATTCCTGCCAAGAAAACTCCTTCGACATGGAATCATGAAGAGTTGGTCATGACTGTAACCACACACACACACACAGAGAGAGAGAGAGAGAGACAGGGAGAGACAGACCTCATGTGCCATACATTCATTATGTTCAAGTACACTCTGTCAAGGAGGAAACTAAGTGCTGGAAATGGAGATCAGTGGGCTTTTAAACTCACCACAAAGAACTCATTAACACAGTGACAGTTGGGGAAATCATTAGCAAAGGTGGTACTGACCTTCAATAGCCTTGGGCTGGAGCTTTTACACAGCTCCGAAGGAGATTACATTACCTTCAAGCCTCAGAGGAACAAGCCATGCTCTGCCTGCCAGTAACAGATTTTTAACTAGTACATCTGAAAACATTGGTCTTGGGAACTCTCATTTGCAATTAAACATTTAACATTTTTACAGTAGTTCTTTAAAGCTAAGGGAAACAGAAATAATAGAAGGGAAGTGAGCTCCATTAAGAAAACATGTAGCAGTGGCTCACTCCGTTATAAACAGACCAAGAGCAAGTGAAGCTCTTGAGAAAGAGAGGAAAGGGGTTTTCTGAATTGATTACTGATTAGAAACCATCATATTCAATATCATTTGCTTTGGAATGAAATGTTCCTGAACATGTCCACATTGAGAATGAGGACATGTTTTATAGATAGATAGATAGATAGATAGATAGATAGATAGATAGATAGATAGATAGATAGATAGATAGATAGAGTGGTACCTTGTATAAAGGAATTCATTCCAAATGAAATTATGTTAAGCAAATTTTCCATTATACAAATTCCCATAGGAATGCATTGAAAATGGAGTAATCCCATTTTTATATTGTACGGATTCTCCCCATAGGCAATTATGTTAAGCAAATTTCCCCTATCTCCAGAATTTTTATGTTGTACAAATTTTATGTTATACTAGCTGTTTGTTATACAAGGGTTAACTGGTATAACTTAGGGTTAACTTAGATGTAAAATCATAAGGTGAGAAAAGAAGATAAGAAAGGAGGGGTCTGACACAGTCCAAATAAGGAAGCCAAATTTTGCTGATGGGACAGTGGTCATTGTGTTTGTTTGTTTGTTTGTTGGGCAGTACTTTACGCAGAAAAAGAAGATGATTTGTAATTGGCTTGGAGTAAAAAAACAAACAAACGATAATTCAAGATTTGTGCTGCACCATCACCCTGGTTGGTGATTTTTTATTTATTTATTTATTTATTTATTTATTTATTTATTTATTTATTTATTTATT
>JAHTLZ010003399.1:5986227-6023879 GCA_023846285.1 Phrynocephalus versicolor
GATACTCTCTACATGTGTAAATCTGGTTGCTATAGCTGTGTGATACAGTAATACTGCATAGCAACTGGCAGTAGTTTACACAGGCCTTTGTACACAGGAGCAGAACTCGTGAACACACACAAACACATACACATAGAGAGAAAGAGAAAATCTCCATCCTTTAACCTGAATTCAATTTTATTTCAGTCTTGAATACTTATGTACCTTTCCCCCAAGAGTATGAGAACATCTCATATGTTTGCAACAGATCTACTATTTCTCGTCAATTTGCATTGTTACTCTGAGAGGTTTAATAGGATAGGGCTTTATAGAGTTGGGATGACTGTGAGGAACTAGTTGTTGTATTTTAAATGTTTGAAACAGCCCAGTTGGTAGACTACCCCTAGTCATTACATAAAGGTAAAGGTAAAGGTTCCCCCCGCATATGCATGCTAGTCATGTCTGACTCTAGGGGCGGTGCTCATCTCCGTATTCAAGCCGGAAGAGCCAGTGCTGTGCAAGTCTATGGCCATGTGGCCAGCATGGCTGCAAGGAAACACTGTTTTACCTTCCCGCTTTTTACGGCGGCACCTATTTATCTACTTGCATTTACATACTTTCGAACTGCTAGGTTGGCAAGAGCTGGGGTTATCAGCGGGAGCTCGCTGTGCTGCGTGGCACCCAGGATTCGAACCGCCGAGCTGCCGACTTTGCAGTTTACAGTTTTGGTGCCTTAGTCCACTGAGCCACCACACCACCTTACATATTTCATACTAAATTCTTATACTTAAATAGAGTTGCAAAATGAACAGAATGCCATGTATAACCAACGTGTATTAAAGATATGAGAAGGAATAGGTATAAAACAATTTGGCCCAAAGCAGAGGAATTCACTGGCAAAACACCACAGGGACTGCACATACCCTCTCCCCATCCCACAGCTGCCTGCCCCAATAACCTTCCTCTGTGTTCTGGCTGTGTCGTCCTCCAGGGCTAGCTGCCCATTTGGAACAGGAGCCCGGGCTTCCCTTCCCCATCTCCTCCAGAAGCCGGCCACTCAGACAAAGAGGGGGGATGGAAAGTCTGCCTAAATGGCTATTCAACTACCAAATGCCAGATGAGATATAAAAGGGTAGCCCGGGCTCCAGCTTGAACTGGGCAACCATTCCAGGAGGTAATGGGAGAAGGAGGGGAGACGATATCTGTGGCACCTGTGGTGCCATGCGGATGAATTCTTCTGCTTTGGGCAAAATTGATTTCTGTCCATCTCTGCAGTGGGCCCTACGGAAGTTTGCGTAAGTTAGAAAGTCTGGCATTTGTGTCTTCCATTGCAACCAAACAGCTTTGTCAACTCTAAATTATTCTCAAAATAAGAAACACCTTATTAATGAAATGTTTCCTTTTTGCTAGGTCCCACTGTTCACCAAAATGAAATATAGAGGTACTGAAGAGAAGAGAGTCAATGTTGGTGAATCTCTTTTTAGAAACTGAACATGGCCTTGATTCCTTTCAGGGAGAAAGGTGGGATAGATAGATTAGAGAGAGAGAGAGAGAGAGAGAGAGAGGCCATAGCAAAGCCAACCTTCACATGCATCATAACCTAGCAGTGGCTAAGGATATGGGGAGCAAGAGATGCCATGCACCCTATGTGCCAGGTAGCCAAAGTAGAGGACAGTTTGGGAGTGCCCAATAGAAGCCAACATAACTAAGAAATAGCTGCAGCAAGTACAGTGTGACATTGAGTACCCATTCAACAAATAATAAGAATTCACCAAGTTGTTAATGTTGGGGAATACTATAGCAGGGGGAAATAAACAATTTATGATTTTTAAACGATGGGCACAGTGAAAATCTGAGCTAAAGTATTCTATGGGTCACTATCTTAAGCTCCTTGTTGCATATATGACTGTTAGGAAAACCGTGCATTGTAAGAGAAATCCAATCCACAAGTGTTGTTGTTAAATGCAAAATGGCATGAAGCAAGTACAATCAGATCAGATAATTTTAAGATTATTGAGAATTTTTCTGTTCAAATACTATTATAGCCAAAAAGACACAAAACACATTTAAATAATAAAACCTCAGAGAGTGGGGCAAAGACAAACAGAGTGAGAGCAAGAGACAGACCTGTCCTGCTTTTGCAAAACAATCTATTTGGAATACAGTATAAGAAATATTTAATATGCAAATGCTCCTATTTACTTTTTTAGTGGCAGGGCAAAACGTATAAATTCAGCCAATTCACGCAGGTGTCAAGATGTAGACACTGGTGACAATTAAGAGTAAGCTACCCCTACATAACAGCTTTAAAAATGTCATTTGGGGCTGGGTGTGGAGGGGAAAAACAATGATATCAGTTTCAGTTTCTCCAGCTATGGGCTGACAAGATGTTTTCTGGATTGAGAAAGCCTGGGAAACTCAGGGATCATGTCAGCCATGGCCTCCCTCATATTGCCAAACACAGGAAACATCCCAGATGCCTTACTAATGGTGAGTTACAGACCTCCACTGAATTAATCTTGACAAACGCCATCCTGGGTATTTTGGTATGAGATGTCACCACTTTGGGGGAAGCACTTCTACCCTACAATGAATCTGGATTAAAGATGGGCACCATATGAAAAATGACACAAGGTTTAATTGTTTCATAAGGTTCCAAAATGTTTCAAAATGAAACAAAATGACAGACAGCATGTCATCCCGAACCAAAAAGATATTTTCGGTTTGGAGGAACTGAACTGGGGAGCCGCCACCGGATCTCACTTCAGGCAAGGGGCTGCAGCGAAACATGGCAACTGTTTCCCTGCTTGGTTCTGGCCACTGCCACCCAGCTGGTTTTGATCGCTCAAACTGTCAAAAAAAAAAAACAGCTGGGTGGTGGTGGCCGGAACCGGAGAGCAAAGGAAGGGGACGTTTGACTTTTGTGTCACAAAAGTCTCCCTACTCCACCCTCAAGTTCACAGCAGGGGACTGAGAGGGTGGGCGCTGATGTCAGTGCCCGCCCTCTCAGGCCCTGTCTGCTGCTTCAGAATCCAAGTGGATTCCCTTTGATTCCATAGCGGCAGAAGGGGAATGAGAGGGGTATGCTGTGTCTGAATTCCAGGGAATCTCCTTGGATTCCAACACAGCAGAAAGGGTCTCTGCTGCTTTGAAATCAAAGGGAATCGCATTGGATTCCGAAGCAGCAGAAAGGGTCTAAGAGGGTGGGGCACTGAGCTGTGGGCTCCCCCTGCCCGACACAGCAAGGGTATGAGGGCGAGCACTGATGTCAGTGTTTGCCCTAACTGGAGAGTGGTGTAGGGTGGCTTTTGAATTTGGCACCGTACCAGCAAGGGTGCTGGTCAGTATGAAATTCAAAAGCTGCCCTCCACCACTCCAGTTCTTCTGAGCTAGGTGAGGGACAGGCAACCCTTGCCTGGCTCAGAAGAACCGGAGAGCCAGGATCAAAGCCACCACCACCTCTCCTTTGCCCAGGCGAAGGAGTGGTGGTGGCAGCTTCTGCATTCCGGTTTTTCTCAGCCAGGCAAGGGTTGGGCAACCCTCACCTGACTAAGAAGAACCGGAGACTGGAGAGCAGTGGAAGGGAGACTTTTGAATTTTGGCCACACCAGCACCCTTGCTAGTGCTGCGTCCAATTCAAAAGCCTCCACCACTCGCCGGTTCTGAGCCACCGCCACCCAGCTGGTTTTGACAGCTGGGAATGTGGGGTGAGGGGCCGGCTTTAATCCTAAAGCCGCAGACCCCTCTTTCTACACCCTGAGCTGTCAACCAGCTGGGTGGTGGGCAGTGTTTCTTTACTCATTTCGTTTTGTAATTACGGTTTTTTGAAAAAAAGCATGAATTACAAAAAGAAAACAACATGCAATGAGCATCAAAATGAAACAAAACAGTATTTTTCCATTTCAGGCCCATCTCTAATCTGGATAAACTCTAGACGATTGTTAATGAGCAGGCAAGGTTGAAGGGTGCCAAAAAGAGAGAGGCAGGAGTGGCTCCAGTGAATGATGTTGTCTGCTTAAGCGATCACAAAGTCCTGGGCAGGGAGAAGCTGCCAGTAATTGTGACTGCAGAATCTTTCAATGGAAGAGCAAGAGAGAAAATCAAATTGATTTAAATAGTTTGCCTGCGTCACCCTGTCTTTGCTTAATGGTTGCTTTTATCTTTTACTTAACCCCGATGAATAAAAGAACATGCAGCCTCACTGCTTAGGTAATGCCCAAGTGCATGATGCCGAAGCAGCAAGGTCATAGCACTGTCGCATTTGAAAGCACATCAAAATATCAACACAATGTCATTTCTGATGTTGAAGAAAAGAGAAGGCATCCGTTCTTATCTGAAACAGAGCAAGGCAATGCGTACCTTGTCCACAAACCTGACATTTATCTCAAGTGTGGGTTTTATTCATGGTATATTTAATCCACAAAGAAAGAGCCAAACACTAGGACAGGAAGGGATACGCAACAACCAAATTTCTTAGGCACAGTGGAGCAGGATGCCTCCACAAAGATCAAAATAGACAGCTTTTGTGTATTATGAAGTGTCACAAAGACATCGTTTTGCTTTGGTCCTTGACAATTTGCTGTCGTATCCATTTGTACTGCAGATAAACCTATATCATTCATCTGCATATACTTTACAGAAGCTATTGAAATAACAGAAAAACAGTAATTGCAAAATGCTCTGCTGCGTAAGGTTATAATGATAAAACAGTGACATCTTGTGGTAAGGAGAACATAATGAAACGATTAACAATGATTTCACAGGAAACATAATATACAGTACTAAGTATTTAATTTCATGGGCTTTTCACTGAAGAGACCAATCTCTGGCTATAGAAGACTTTTTATTTTTCTGCTACAAATTATATCAGTCTTATCAACTATTGCAGTGGAGATGTAAAATGCAGCCTAATCCATAATCCATACTTGTGTTGTGCCTCTGTCCATCATGTCACTCCTAACATATGGTGACCCTAACAGGGTTTTGGAAGTGTGTGAAATGTTGACAGCATGGCTTATGATTGCTACACACCTTCGTGATTTTCCATGGCTGAGCAAGGATTTGAATGCATGTCTCCTGAACCCTGGGCTATCCACTGCATTACACTGCCTCTTCGACCTACCTCAGAATAAGTCTATTTGACCTTAATTATAGTTTACTTCTTATTTCCCTTTAAACCTGCTTTCTTTCAAGAAGCTCAAGTTAGCATATGTTTCTTTCATTCCTACTTTGATCTCTCAACAGCCCTGAAAGGTAAAAACAAACAAACAGCTGGCTGAAAAGGTATTTGAGCTACCGAGTCATAGTCTCCCCACTTCATTACCTGGGTTCCCTTAGGCAGCAGTTGTTTCTATACCAGGGGTGTCCAAACTTTGGCCCTCCAGATGTTTTGGACTGCAACTCCCAGAATTCCAAGCCTAGATTTCCAGTGACAAAGGACTGTGGCAGTTGTGGTCCAAAACATCTAGAGGGCAGAAGTTTGGACACCGCTGTTCTACACAATATTCATATATCTAACTAGCCTTCTGTTTTGCAAGACTTTATGCTGAAGCATCTCACCCCCCCCCCCATTTCCCTTGCCTGATTTTTCTGAACTATTTGGACTAGTACTGCTCAATTCAGGGCTTTTGAGATGAAAAGGCAAGAGAAGTGCCACACGATGGCCCATCTAGCATAGATTTATGGAGCTCTCAAGCACAACAGTGCTATCCCCTGTATGAAAACTGTAGGAGACAAATGGAGCATGATTGGTACACAACCTCAACTGTGATCACTGAAAGAAGTGGGGGATAACCACAGGAAAGGCTGCAGCCCGAAAACAATATCTACCCAATAAAGAAATGGTGGCATAAAGAAAGAATATTATTTTCTGTGGAAGTTGTTGCATCTTGGCATTTGCATCTCCCATGCTAAGCTGGCACCCTCCTTGTGAAGGCATTTCTTACAGTCCTCCTGTCCCTGCTAAGGCCAGGCTCTTTTTTTAACCGGTCTTTTGCAAGAAAGATTAAACAAACTAGGCTCATGTGATTGATACTATTCACCCACCCCCACACCATCCACCTCAATTCCTAGACCATATTGTGGTCTCAAAATTGGCATGAAAGCACTTCTTTTCCAGGTTGTCCAGCAGACAAATGGAGAAAAACAATATCCATCCTAGGCTGAAAAGTGGTATTGAGAAAGAAAAAGAGGCAGGTGGTATATCTGGCCCCTGGCTCATCTGTCATGAGAACATTCCGACACTTGACATCCATTTTGCATCAGGAACCAATTTATTCTCACCTGATAGTGAAAGGTAGGCAAAAACTATATGTTTTACATTGGCATGCTGAAAATTACAAAATAAATCTTAAATAGTCCTCACCTGAAACGTTAGACAACAAACAAGTCAAGTATACTGGCTGGGGCATATGACTAATAGCACACTTACATAAAATGTGATGCCAGGAAAATTGGTTTTCTTGTTGGAAAGGAAACTATACAAACCAATTACTGTGAAATCTAACAATGCATAAATTGGTTGTTGCAAGCAGCATGCACCAAGAAAGTCATGGAGTTTGTTTAGCAGCCAGAATGATATGAGAAAGTCTGTGTCATGATTGGGAAGAAGAGATGGCACTTCTGTGCACTGTGAAGCTCTTATGAAAATGACAGAAGGCAAAACCCATTCATGAGGGTGTTTTGTATTAGACGTTGACAAGGATTAGGTTTGGCTATTTGGGCAGAGTTTTTGTTGGTGACACATGAATGTAAGAGTGTTTCTGTACTCTGGAGCAAGAAGAACTTAGTCAAATTATGTGTGCATCTATCCCTTAAGGTTGCCCCCACACACACACACACAAACTACTGTAGATTAAAAAGAAATCAGTGATGATTCCCTAAAACTCTGTGGCACATTTTGCCCAGTCAGACCAGTAGTTGTACTTCTGCTGATTTTAGTGGGAATTACTCATCACCCCAAGAATTTAAAGTTTGTGGACATTAAGTTACCATTAGGATCTGTACACATGATCTATCATATGGAAAGCTGCAAATGAAGAAGGAATGAAATTTGGTAGAACAAACACCAATAATCTATTATATGCAATGATGCCATCTTACTGTCTGGAAAGAGCAAACAATTGATACCAATTTTAGTGAAAGTAAAAGAAAAAAATATCTAATGATAACTGTAATTGAACATTTGGAACACCAAAACCATGGCTATAGAAGGGCTACACAATTTTAATGTAGACAATAAAGAAACTGGATTTGTTAAAGACTTTGAACGCCTTGCTTAAAGCATTAGTCCAAACAGGGACTGAAGCCAAATATTAGGAAGAGACTGAGACTCAGAAGGGCAGCAACAAGGGAGTCAGAAAAAGATTACCATGTGTAAAGATGTGCTGCTGGAGATGAAGACCAAGGTTGTCCACACTCGTGCATTCCTGATCACCATTTTTGTGTGTGAAAGCTGCAAGGACAAAAGCTGAATCATTTCAAATACAGTGCTGGAAGAGAGTTTTTGCAGATAGCCTGGACTGGCATAAAGATAAACATATGGGTCCTAGAGTACGTGAAGTGTGAATTTTCTCTCGAGGCACAAATGGTGAAACTGAGGCTGTAATATTTTGGGCATATCATAAGAAGAAGAAAATTGCTGGGAAAGACAACTTTCCTAAGTAGTTTCAAAATGCTACATTAGACGTGGCCACTAGAGGAAACTGGAGAGGATTTCCTTGTACCCATTATTTAGTAATGCAATGCAATGTGTTAATAATACAAATCCTATCAGATATATAGAAGAGAAGGCCTAACAATCACCTGTACATCCTAAAAGAATAAATAATATATGTTACTTTAAAAAAAATTATGTTGCAGGCTCTGCTTCACCTGGATTATCAATTGGCTGTTGGACAGTATATAATACAATTTGAGCTGGGAAGGCAGCACGTTCCATGCACACTTCCCCTGATTAGATTGTGGCCCTCTTCCCTACTTATCCAGTCAATGCTGGGAAAAGCTGTTCTCAACACGAAGCATCTGGAGACAAAGCCGGCTCCGACAGACCCTGTGTTGGGAGGGGCTGCATTGTCCACCCGCCTGTGACATGGCAATTTGGGGAAGGGTCTGGGTGGTCAGTGGTGACCGCCCACAGTCAGAATGACCCATGGAAAGGCTGGTTTGCTGGTCACATGACCAGCAGTCAGAGACCCCTCTTAAGGGCCCACAGAGAAGTCTCCAGCCTCTTTGTTCCCCCGGTGCTTCCCCGCCCACCCTACCCAGAGAGAGAATGAGATTAGCTGGTAACGTAAGAGCTGGATGGGAATTTTTTGGTCATCGCTCCAATTGGCCGGGAACAGTGGCACATTTTCGCCCATCACATTCTCTTCAATAAGGGGTCCCTTAGGCTCTTTAACTTGGTCACAATTAGTGGTCAATGCAAGTGGCTATGTCACCTCAGGAGAGACGTAGCCAGCATTACAGTTAGTGCAATGGCAGCCCATGATCTTTTCGAGTAAACAGGTTTATGATATATGACAGATGATAATGATTTATGATTCTGGACCAATATGATTTACAAGGGCTGCCATGACACAATAACCTTGCGAAGCCACAGCCACTTGCACTTGTAGGTCCCCTTGGAAATAGAGTAGCTTCAATAGCATGGATTAAGATCAATAAAACTGTGGCCCTATTTTAAATCCCACAAACGTGTCTCATCTCTTAATTCCGGGATGGGCGGACAAAGGTATGCAAGGAGATGTCAGTGTGCAGAGAGGGGAGGCTCCATTCCCCGTCTTCAATCCCAAGCAAGAAAAAGATGAGCTCTGTCATCTACATGGACTGTCTTCTACTAACACCAGAACTAGACAATTTCAACCCTTACGGCTCTGATGTCCTCAGAGAAAGCTTGATACGTGAATGTGATTGGCTCTCTGGTAATACACTGTTTTTTAAAATAATATTTTATATTCAGACACTTTGCATAATGTGGCAACAATTTTAGCTGCTGCTATTAAAATCCAGGAGTGGAAGGTGTTAACAAAATAAGGATAGAACCTTAACTATCAGTGGGATCTTTCCTCCCCTCTCTTCTCTCTTTCCTTCTTGCTCCCCTTTAAATTAAGATGTGAGTGAGAGGTGTTTACTTTTTCTGTTAGGCCATTTTAACTTTGTACCTAATTCTTTTAGAAATGTAGTATGTTGTAACTTGTTTTTGTATATAGTATTTGGATGTTGGCCTACAACCGTATTCAAGATATTGTATTCGTATTCGTATTTGTAAATAATATTTTATTGAATTTTCTAAACCTAAAACAAATATATTGTTTGTGTGTTGCCCTGTTACATAGTTGAAATACAAATATTTTCCCAATATTTCATCCCAAGTGTTTGAAATATTCCAAATTTACATATTTCTTTTCCATCATTATATTCATCGTTACTTATCTCTATCTTCAACTAGTACAGGGAATGAAAACATTTGTTATCAGAGGCATTCATTATCCAAGGTATTACTGTGCCTCTATGGGCTTAAATAAAGATTAAGTCTTTGTCATGCACTACATGCTTCTTCTAGCAAAAATATCTGATATGATTTGTATATTGTGTATAATATAGCTGTCTCCTTTGATATAGGACCTCTGTCCTAGAAACGACTTTCAGTAATACCATGAGAGCTAAATCTACCTAATGCATAACTGATCACCCCAGCTTTTGTCTGAAGCCTTAAATAATTAACAGCATAATAGTATCATTCCAGTTTTAATTATGCACTTTGTCCATTGTCTGTACAATTACCTCAATCATGGCTTAATTTTTAACTTTTAATCTTAACTTTCAACTTTTATTTTTTTAATGTTATTTTAAGATTTTATTTTATTTAATTTAATAAAATAATGGCTTCATAATTCATTTGTATATGATTTGATGTTGCAGTGATATTTTAATGATAGTATCAGCTGTTTGTTGCTATGGTTGATACATTGTATTAACTGGGCTTTGTTATATTCATTTGTTATATCATTCTCTTGTTGTAAGATGCCCAGAGTGGCCAGATGGCCAGATGGGAGGGGTATAAATATCATAAATACTAAAATACTAAATGACAACAACTGTCGTGGGGATTTGCATAAATAAAGAAGGCACAGTATGACTGCTCCATGTGTCTGAGGATATGAACATTGTTCCACCAAAAAAAAAAAAAAATGAAATGAAAACAAATCTACAAGTCCTGAAGATGCTTTCACATTTGTAGGAAATTATTTTTTACATCTTGAGATTTGATGGAGCTAATCAAGAGCAAAAGAAATAACATGGTACAGATATTTGCTAGCCCAGAATAGAGCAAGTCTCTTTCTTCCATTAAACCTAGATTTTTCATAGGGAAAAAATCTGTTTATTTACCTCCATATATCCACGTTTCTTAAATTCTTCATTTCCCAATTTATTTGTATATCGACAGGAGAGCCATCCTAATAACGTGGACATTGACTTGCAGCTGACACTGCTGAAAGGATGAACGTGTCTAAAATAAAATAGGAATAAATACATTTTGTAAATTAAAAATGTAAAATAGTTTATTTATAAAATATTTGTAGACTTGCTAGTCCATTCAAGTTTAAATAATCAAGATAATATTTTCTAATTACCAGCCTAGGAATTAAAGAATTTTGCATAGGTTTTGTAGTAACGCTTCTTCAAACTGGATGCAATACAAATATGGCAAAAATGAGAAATAAGCATCACATAAATGTTCCACTGAGGACCATGAGGGGATTTTCAGAAAGGTAGAAAATATAGTTTCAGGAAACTAGATGAGAAACATCTGTCACTCATGAGACTGAGTATCAGAGAAAAGAATCATAGTATGTGTGTACTGTCTACATATAAAACCCTGCCCTATCAGTATTGACTTGACAGCACATTATTTATTATTATTATTATTATTATTATTATTATTATTATTATTATTATTATTATTATTATTATTATTATTATTATTATTAATTGACTATAAGAATTATTTTCTTCTCAATTTCATGTTCTACATGAGAATAAAATGTCAGCATTTCTCAGTTTACTAAAATATTCGCTGATCTTTTAATGTCTCTAATAATGTCTAACCTCTGAGACTGATGAAATAATAGCTAATGAAATAATAAACATTTTTGAAAGCTGTTTGGACTAAATTGAATGTCAGTTTCTATTCCATATCATTCTATCTCATCACATTAGATGCATATACTGAAATAAAGAGAAGTCTATTTAGACTTGGTGAGCACTTGCTCCGTGAGACCAAATGTCTTTTTAATCCTTCAGTGGCCAACTCAATGCTTCTAGGAAACCTGCAAGTGAAATATAAAGCAATAGCCCACCCGTTTGTCTTTCAGCAATTGGTTTTTCTCTTAACGTGGCTGGAATTTCCATGCAAAATTCCATACAATTTTGTAATCCAGTGGTTCTTAATCAGTTTTGAAGAAGGGGCTTCACTTAGACTTTGATGAAAGCTATGGACCTCTCCAGAGTGAACCAAAGCTTAATAACATAATCTGCTATCTAAACAAATTTATTTTTAGGTAATTTATAATTACCTATTGCTGTTGTAAATGGAGCACCAACACATGTAAGAAATAACCTGAGTCAGGTAAGGGAGATGGCCAGGCAGACCCTGGCTTTTTGCCTTTTACAAGTAATCACTTGATGGTATGCAAATACTGTAGATTGCTACTTTCCGGTTCACTTATATTCTACAAAGCTGTTGTTGTTTGTTTGTTCTTGCTAGTAAATTATAGATTATGTTTGCTTGCTGTATCCCTGAATGGATTTTCTGAAACAATGATATTCGTGGATTCCCCCCCCCTTTTCCCTGATTACCAGTACCCAGAATAATTATTCCTTTTCAATAACCAAAAGCCCTGTCATTAAACCACTGCACTCTACAGTGCCTGAATATCAAGTATTTTTACAGTTGTATGAACAAATGCACCATTTATTTCCATTAAATTTCATTCGGTGACCCTGAGCTCTAGTGATGTGAGAGGGAGGATGATGTTTTTTCTATCTACATTCTGTTCATGCCCTAAATAATTTTTATAAACTCCATTATGTTGTTGGTGATTAAGAATCTATTGTATTGTTCAAGAATTATCCAATGAAACGTCATTGTGCTTCAAGGAGCCCACAAAACAATGCTATTTTGCCTATACATAAACAACCAATCAAAATGGCATATGATTGTCACTCCTGTTCTCCAAGGGTAAACACACGAACAAACACAGAGAAGAAGCAGTCTCTGTGGTGTACAGTCGAACTGCTCTATCAGAGAAATGTTTGCAAGCCTCTTTGGCCTTTCTTTCCCCAAGGTTGCTGAGACTATTGAGGGAGAGGGAGGCTTCATTCTGGTTGTAGGTGGAGAAGTGGGCCACTAAATAGACAAATTTCAGGCCAAAAACATAAATAGTGACGGGTTTCCTGTAAATTTTACTTCAGTAACAATTCTTGCACTTCCAGTCATTTATAGAATCTTGCTTTGAATGTCTTTTTGGTGGCAGCACACACAGCAGGCTGCAAGCACACACACAAACCACAGACTGAAGCTCTTCACAGTTGTCGTCATTGCTGCACATTTCCTGTCAGAAGGAAGCACTGCCAACAAATTTAACTACTCACAGATAAATAATTTGAGTAGGTTGGCATTTCTGTTTCAAGTTACTGTTCATCTACTTTCAGATAAGTCTTAATGTGAAATATTTACCACAGAAATCTTTTCTAGGAGTGGTAAGTCCCAGGCAGTGTAAATTTTTCATACCCCCTGGTGGGATGACAAACCTCAGGGTGAGCAGCACTACTTTCATGTCTGTATGTGAGGTGAATTTAAAGCTTTGGGACCTATTTCTACCCATTGTCAGTGAGCAGAGCCTTGTTGCACACATTGTGGCAGCAGTGGCAACAAGCTGGGTGTGTGTGTTGCGGGGAACACTTGCCCATTCCTATCCTTCCCTGTTCCACTCCTTTTCCATCACAGCAATCCACCCCTTGATCTCAGGTTCTGGCCCTGATATCTCAATGTGAAGAGAAAGGGAAAAGAAGATGTTTCCATAAACCATGCACACAGGTGAACAGGAACCACCTTTATTCAGAAGAAATGCCTTCTGAAAGTAGTTTTAGGATAGAGCAAGGACCACCTCTCCTTGATTTCATGAGACTGTCTTGGAGAGAAGCTGTTGCTTCACTTGGAGCAATGCAATGCCTCTCTTGGGATCTCTTAGCCAGAGATCCCAAGAGAGTTCAGGCTAATATAGATTCTTGGGTAGAAGTAGGCATTTATGCATATCTGTGGCTAAATCCAGGATTTAAGGGAAAGTGAGTGTGATTCTAGCTGAAAAAGACTCCAGGTATTGAGTGATTGTACTTCAAAAGGAGGTATTCAGGCTGACACTGATTCAGCAGATCACCAGTGGGTTACAAGAGGCAGGAAGTTTCAGGCAGCGAAGGAGATGGCCACAAAGGCCAGAATGAAAAAGAAAGCACCCTTGTGCCTCTTTTTGTAAGGTGCCTCAAGTAGTCTGTTTAAGTAACTGTATGCCTTGTCAATCTTCCCATGCTCTGTTTGGAGAGGTCCTGAATGATTTGTGATGGGATTTGTGCAAAAATGTGTGTTTTTGGATGGGAGGAGGAACTGTGCATCAGGAAAACAAAAGGCAGTGACCTGGGATTAGAACTTCTACTCAGCATCGTTAACTGTTGGAATGTGGTGAATCTTTGGTTTGGCTCTCTCCCCATGACTCTAGTAGTCCCTGACCATATATTCCCTAAATCCCTCGGCATCAGCTGGGCACTGGATCTTCTGATGGGAAAGATGCTGATGCCATCACCAAGAAATAGGAAGGCAGGCATTGTTTCTGTGACTTCAAACTAAAGTCTCTTCTGTATATCACTGTTGAAAGCAGAGAACAGGAGAAAAATATGTGTTCCAAAGGGATGTCTCTTTACAACTTGTCAGTGTTTGTTGACTGCTAAACTCAAATCAGAGTACTACGCAGGCATGTACTATCACTGACATGGAAAACACGTGGGCACCCACAGCAAGAAGATAATAAGATTCTATATATAAAGATTCTATATATAAATATAAGATTCTATATATAAATGAAAAAGAAAAAGAAAACAAAAAGGCAGATTCTGTAGCATCAATCAAAGCCTACAAAAAAGAACTAGCCATCCATTCCACAGTCACCCACATGCTCAATCCTAAATCACACACCAATTCAGTGTAGCTGTGTCAAAGAGGGAAAAGAATCTAGCAAGTCAATGAAACAATGAGCCAGTTAAAATGGGTCTGAGCCCTCCTCGGGGTCTCAGGGCCTTGAGTTTCCAAAGATAAATGTTGGTTTTCACTGAGGCTTCATCTGTCAGTCTTTGATCTGTGTGCTTACTTACTCTGCTACAGCAACTGGCACCATATATACTACTCCCCTCTACTCCTTTTCAGCATGTCATAGCAAACTTTAGTGACCGGTATTGGGCATGTAAGCAAACCAAGGGTGACTTGGAGCTTCTTGAACTGCCCTGCAGCTGACCTATAAACATATAAATATCCCTGCTCTGCTGCATCTGGACATTTTTCTCTGAAGTGGCTGCACATTCCAAACAGGGCTGTAATGCTGCTACTAGCAACAATATACAGAATGGCTACCTAATGAAGGGTGTAGTGAAGCTCATGCATCCTGTATGAATTAGGGCTGTTCAGAATTAAGTCATCTGCGCCCTCCATGGGAGAGGAGTCCTGAATAAGTGTGTCTGGATTTACAGTGAATATTTTTACAGATAAAGTAGCCATGACTAGAGACATTTAGAATCCCTTTAAATTTGACAGGATTTACCAATACAGATCCTTGTCCTTGTCTCCCCACGGCAGGTAGTGGATAGCCATGACCCACCATTTTAAATTTCAAACAATGCCTAGAACATTTGACATCATGTCATTCTGGGGTATGTCAGAAATTTAAAATGGCAGTTGAGTTGCTGATTCCAATTAAATCCTTGAGAAGTAGTTGGTATTTTGTGTAAGAGAAGGTTCACAATGTGTTTTCAACAACACATTGTTGAAAACTGTCTAAAACATACATTCATTCCTGTTTGTTGAAAACTGTACTTTACAGGACCACTTTCCCAACATCCTGGATAAATACAAGGATCAGAGGTCAACTAAAATCCAGGAAATTGAAGTAAAGAGATGTGATTCTTCTTATTTTCATTTGATCTCACCTTTATAATGAGAATAAAGGCACAAGGCCACTAAAAAAAACCCTCAAACTCACAGCTCCTGACAATTGGAATATAAATTGAACAGAAGCTAAATCTGTCTTATCTTCTTGAAATTGCTGTTAGTTTTTAAACACTTATAGGAACCTCTAAATTTATCAGTGGTGTAATGACTCTTGTAATGTTTTTAATAGAAATGGCATGAATTTCATTGCCTCTTGCACAAATACCACAGAAAACGTATAAAATCATTAGCAAGCAATCTTGTTCCTGCCTTAAAAGTAATATACTGTACTTCAACTGGGACAGAAATGCATGTGTAATATTAATATGTGTAACAAATGCATGTGTAACTGTTTTTAACTCAGTATAGTGGGATTTTTTCAAGGGCATCTGGTTCTCTAAGATATATATTCTCAATAAAGACATATCACTCTGTAAGTAATCATCAGAGCTTGTTTAAGAGCCTTGTGGCACAGTGGTTAAATGCCTATACTGCAGGTAAAACTGTGTTCACGACCTTGGGTTCAATCCCAGATAGCAGGCTCATGGTTGACTTGGTCTTCCATCCTTCCAAGGTCAGTAAAATGAGTACCCAGCTTGTAGGAGCCTCGTGGCGCAGTGGTTAAATGCCTGTACTGCAGGTAAAGCTGTGCTCACGACCTGTGGTTCAATCCCAGGTAGCAGGCTCAAGGTTCACTCAGCCTTCCATCCTTCCGAGGTCGGTAAAATGAGTACCCAGCTTGCTGGGGGGGGCAATGTGTAGCCTGCACACTGTAATTAAATTTGTAAACCGCCCAGAGACTACTTAAGGTGGTATGGGGCGGTATATAAGCAGAACACTTTGCTTTGCTTTGCTTTTGCTTTGCTGGGGGGGGGGGGAGCAACGTGTAGCCTACACACTGTAATTAAAATTGTAAACTGCCCAGAGACTACTTGAAGTGGTATGGGGCGGTATATAAGCAGAACACTTTGCTTTTGCTTTTGAAAGTTCCTGTTTTGTATTTCTGCTTCCAGAATCCCTGAGCCAGCATGGTCAGGTACGGTTTTCTAACAGCTGCATGTCCACAAAGGTAATTTCTTCAAGGTCTAGTAATCATCGTGCCCAGAGTTCCAACTACAATCTTACTATAAGGATGTTAACACATTGTGTTATATATTTTTAAAATAAGGTAAGGGTAAGGAATTTGTGACCTTTTAGGGCAGTGGTTCTCAATCTTGGATAACCCAGGCCTTCTTGGACTACAATTCTCAGAAATCCCAGGAAAGATAGTTGGTGGTGAAGACTTATAGGGGTTACAAACCAAGAACTCCTGGGTTGGCTAAGACTGGGAATCATTGGCTTTTAGGATATCCCTTGGAAATAGTTTCCTTAAGATTTCAGAATTGTTTTTTAAAATCATTACAACATTGTTTCTGTGAGCTACATGTTCTTCATATACTTGAGCCGAAAAGAATGTGGAGACTTAGAAAAGTGCTTGAGATCTGTTGATTTCCAAGAAAGTGAAAAGTGCTTAACTCTCCAAGTTGATACTTGTTGAACCTCTTAATGCACCACATGTACATAAATCCTTTGAAGGATACTTCCTTTTAAAAACATATTTGAAGTGTGATCCTGACCATATTAAAATGTCACTGAGTGCTATCACATACATTGAAGTTCCAAAGGAAATGGACACCTATATCCCCTTTTTAATCATGTACATAAATTTGAAGCCATTGCTAGGTTTGGGCGGGGGGGAATCTGGTTCATATATTTAAATAGTGGCCAGAATCAGCTTAAGTGAAAAAATTTAAATTGCAGCACTGAATTGCTGCTGGTTCAGAAGTTATTGCTAACATCTTCCATGATGTACCACTTGCATGAGATAATGTGCAACAAGTGAGAAAAGCAGCAAATTGTTAACTAACAGCATTCTGCCTGTGCCATGGAACTTATACCACCATAGCTAGTCAACAGACTTGAGGCTAGAAAAAGGAATGGCTTCAACAACACCTGTTAATCAGGATGCTATGCAGTGTGATATAGTGGGTAGAGTTACAGTCTAAGAAAGGTAAAGGTTCCCCCTGCACATGTGTGCTAATCCTGTCCGACTGTAGGGGCGGTGCTCATCTCCATTTTCAAGCCAAAGAGCCAGTGTTGTGCAAGTCCATAGCCATGTGGCCGGCATGGCTGAATGCATTTCTGTGTGCGGAACACTGTTTACCATTGCACTTTTTGTGGCGGTACCTATTAATCTACTTGCATTTACATGCTTTCAAACTGCTAGGTTGGCAGGAGCTGGGGTTAACAGTGGGAGCTCGATCAACTGTGTGACACCTGGGATTCGAACCGCCAAGCTGCCAACTTTGCAGCTGACAGTTTCAGTGCTCTATCCCACTGAGCCACCACGTCCCCTTGAGAGTTATAGTCTAGGATTCCAGAAACCTGGGTTTGAATCTCATTTGGCCATCAGAACTCATAGGGGACGTGTAAATGATAAAACCATTCCTTTAAATCTCACTTACCTTGCAAGAACTGCTGCAATCACTCTTATGTCAATTCTACTTGATGGCACACAATGTGAGATCTATAAGGGAATAGTCTAGTTCTTTTCTTCAGTGTGGCAGTGCAGCAAGGCAAAATCTATATGCCGTGAGAGAAGGAATCCCTTGTTATATGCAGACAATTTGCAAGGGAATGGCTCTAGAGAAAGGCTGGGTCGTTCCCAATTTTAAAGCCAATGCAATAACCACTGTTGAAACACCTGTGAAAGTAGGGGTGTCATAGATATAAGAAGTTGTGTTGTTTGTACTTTCTGCCAGAAATTACAGTAGTGTGGAAACCAGCATTTATTCCCTATATTGAAGGATTTTAGTTCCTTCAATATAGGGAATAATAATAATAATATTGATGTATGTATGTATTTCTGTTTATATTCTGCCTTTCTTCCAATAAGCTCACTGCAGCTTAAGTGGGTGTCTTCCCGACACTTTATCCTGACGACAAGCATGTGAGTTACTGCAGATTAAGCTGAAAAACTGTGAGTGACTCAAAGTCACCCAACAAGTTCCATAGTCAAGTGGGGATTATAAACTCAAGACTGAAATCCTATTGCTTAGTGTACTTAAGGTGCACCTAGAATAGGCACACTGAACCAGTGGAGATTCGGTGAGTCTTCTATTCTGTGAGTTCCATTGATTCAACAAGCCTACTCTAGTTGCAACTCACTACATTAAATAGGATTTCAGCCACTGTTTCCTGAATCATAATCTAACCACAACATGACACTGGCTCTCAAGATTCTCTCTATATTGCTCCATTGTTATTAGCAATTAGAGATGGGCATGAACCGAAAAAATAGCAATTCGTTTTGGTTCAGTTCGTTTTAAGGGTTGGTTTGTTTTGTTTTGTTTTTAATGAAATTTTTTGAAATATTCATTTTGTTATTCGTTTTGATTTGTTATTCACTGTTTTATTCCTTCAGGCTTCCTTCCTGCAGCCAGGAAGATCAAAGACTAGC
Source organism: Phrynocephalus versicolor (assembly GCA_023846285.1). Lineage (NCBI taxonomy): Eukaryota > Metazoa > Chordata > Lepidosauria > Squamata > Agamidae > Phrynocephalus > Phrynocephalus versicolor. Next base: position 6,004,959 of record JAHTLZ010003399.1, read on the forward strand.
ACCAGGTAGGAGACATCGCTGCCATTAACAAACTGAACCAAACCGAACCAATTTTATTTGATTCATTTCATTTCATTCTAAATTCACTCTGGAGTTCGTTATTCGTTTCATTAGGTAACAAAATGAATAATAAATAAAAAATGAACTAAAAGTTCATTTTGGGCCCATCTCTATTAGCAATTTGTCCATAAACTCCAGTCATTTGAGTAAGTAAATAGGGAAGATGGGTTTGGGGGACAAAAATGAGTAACCACAAAATGTATTTGCACATTTGGAGGAGTCTGTCAAGTAAAGATATGCTGCTTGAACATAATCCCCAGTTCTCCCATGCTGCCTACTGACATGGAAGCCTATGGCACTGGCATCATTTCTTAGCTGCTTATCATGTGCACAAACTGTTAACAAAAGTGATGTACATGATAAGGACCAATAAAGCTGTGCCAGTGCTGCAGGCATTGCAAGTCTTTCTGCAAATGTTTATCACACATGTTTATAAAGGGCTCACCCTGGCAATGCAACTTCTGGAATATAAGTATAAATGCAAAATTAAGTTGCCTCTTTTTATATGGGGGTTTCTTCAGATAACGTTGGAGGCTGGTGAAGTTTATTTTTCCACCCCAAGATATAGCTTATCAATGAAACATTCGAGCCAGGGAGGATTTAGAAGATAAGACATTACAGGGAAAGTCAAGATGCAAAGTCTCGCCCACCCAGACATTATCTATCAACCTTCAAAAAGTTCTTTTGAGTTCTGAAATGGTCAGAATATCCATTTACTTTACTTTCAAATCACAGGGCTAAGGGCAGAGCATAACAGTAAATAAACCAAATAACAACACTTTCACAGATGTGTTCCATATCAAGTTTATTTTTCTGAACTACTTTGTTGTGAGGCAAGCTAAGTTGCTATGGCATTGTTTATAAAAAAGATAGAACCACTCCTGAAAGCTCAAACTTTTAACAAACTTTTATTGTGAGATTGCATGCTTGTTCTAGACACTGTATAATAGTTGGTAATGAGAGGTTTCCTATTAGCTTTCCCTGATAAATGAATGATAAAAATGTTTTTACCTTTCTGTAATAAAACAAAATCAAAGCAAATAGATAAAGTATTCTGCTAATATACCGTCCCATACCACTTCAAGTAGTCTCTGGATGGTTTGCAGTAGATAGATACTGTCTACAGTAGATAGATATTATCTAGTGATATTGCAGTTCTGTCTCTTAGTCTTGCCTCTTTTTAAAAGTATTACGTTTGCATATTTGCCTTTTAACCAAATGAATAATGTCTAATTGCTACTAGAGTGTGAAGATTGCTGTTTTTTAACATCCCTCTCCTTCGATATGATTACTTTTGGTGGAACATGGCTGACACTGAATGATGTTGTGTACATGAGTAGTACTTCCTACTAGTATGTAGAATGTAAGATATAAAGTTATCTCTAGCAGAGCCCCCTCTACTTTTCAACTAGATGTGATTTCTTTGGAGATCCTGATAGAAATGAATGAGAGATGCCTATGGTGCTGCTGGTTGTTAGCTTTACTTGGTGTTTATGTACAGATAGTATTTCCCAGCAATGATACTTATGTGTTCCTATATTTTAAAAAGGAAGAAAATTCCCAAAAGAGAAAAGATGATGAACAAAAGCAAAAAGTTATGGCTGAAGCTGCATTCTAAAAAGAAAGAACATCCAGATCAATCCCTTCTATCCTGATTTAAAACATAGGTACATTCTTCATGCATCGTAACTTGCAGTCAAGTATATATAACAAGTGAGTTCCAGTCTAATTTCCCAGAGACAAAATAAATTCCTGCTTATGCTGGACTAAGACCATTACACACAATGACATTTTGTTCCCAGGAATGAACTGGATTAGCAACAATGATGTAATTGTTGGCCTATGATGCAAATCTATTGCTCGTAGACTTCATTCTTCAGGTCTTGCAGGTGTTTAAGTTTAGGTACTATTATCTAAAACTGGCACTGCTATGTGGTGGTACTGTAGTAGTGGTGAAAACATAATTTTCTAGAAATACACTTCTCTCCCTCTTTTGGTGTTTTACTATAAAATTAAAAAGGATATTGGAAAGGAGACATTAAGGAGACAATACAGTATAAAAAGGCTATGGGAAGGACTTCATAAAATGTAGACAGAGAACATAATGTGATCCTATCTCAAGATTTTTCCTTCATGGCTACTAAACTAACATTTGATACTGGCTGAAGTCCTACTGCTTAATTTAGCAAATTAGATTAGATTAGGCAATATTACATCAGTGGGGATCTGCTGAGTCAAGACTTTTGTAAGTTCCTTTGATTCAAGTAGGCCTACTCCAGTTGTGATTTATTATGCTACAGTAAGTTGTGACTAGAGTAGGTCCACCTGGATCAACGGAACTTGTAGAGGAGTTGATTCACCAAATCCTTTCTGATTCCAGCTTTACAACACTGAAAAACAGGATTCCGGCCATTGTTTTTAGTGATTTACAAGAGCCTTATGAGGCAGCGTAAAAGCTTGCATGGAGTAAAATCTTAGTTTTAAGGTGCCACAATATTTCCCCCCTTTTTCCCCAACAAGACTTATCACTGCAGACAGGTTTATTTAGTTACTGTGCTAAACTGAGAAATGTGAAGGCTAGGAGTGCTCATTTCAACTGAAGCTCTCCCACTGGCTAGTCTCAGTAGGCAGCTAATGACCATATCTTTGGCTTTGGTTGGGTTCATGTTCTTCTCTTGTGAAAGCTTCATGCTGATTTGATCTACATTGGTTATGATGAACTCTGATGCCAAAATCTGAGTGGGGGATGTGCTGTTGCCCAGACCATCCATGATATATTGCTTGTATAGCTCCACCACTTTTTCCTCCAAATAGTTGTTCAGTATGGAATTAGACAGGGGCAGCTGGTGTTGCACAATGCTGGCTGATCGCCAGCAGGATGGATACCCTTGGATTGTTTTGCAAAGCATCTCTGCAGGTGGCACTGATACAGATTCCATTGCTGGTGGGATCTCTGATGATTCCAGGAATGGACCTAGCCCACTGTCATAAGTAAAATCTCTCTTCCTGGAGCTTATAGGTATCACCTGGTCACCAGCAATATGCAGATCATTGTAATTCTTGAAAATACTTTTGCAAGAAGAAGGAACCAAGTAAGTCTCTCTGCTTGTAGCAGAACCCATGCAGATGTCCACAGCTGCAGATGTTTGCCTTTTGAGTAATGGGTTTTGAGAAGACAGTGTATCCTTTTGTCTTCTACTGTTTCTGTTTTCCTTGGAACAAACAGAATAGATGAACTTGCCAACAGACCTACATCTCCAAAAGGGATTTTTCCCATGCATTTCCTCTGTTGATTCATAGACAACACCATTCAAAGATCTCAGCTCATGAACTAACTCATCTTCTTGCTTGTTACAAAGTTTGAAATTCCAGAGGTCATGATAAGGAATTCCACAGAGATACCCTTCTGACAGCATTCTCTGGAAAAAAGGAACAGGAAATAACATGTGTATCAGGACATATGAACTCTCACATATACGCATGTGCACAGATATATTCTTTCTCTCTTACCGAAATGCTATAGTTAATAATCTTGTCAGAAATGGAGTACACATTACATTCTTTCCTTGCCTGAGTTTAACTGTTTAACATGAGCATGGGTGTGTGATTAAATACTAGGCATTTGCCTAGAAATTATTGTTATACTGCGTGTGTGGTTAATATAAAACAAATCAAACTACAGATGGGCAGATGTATTAGTTCATTGCAGCAAAGTCAGCTAAAAGTCTGGGCAACAATCCACAAAACCAAAAAAGCCAGTTTTCAGGAGTGTTTGTTTTTTAAAAAAGACTGAGTGCAGTCATAGCCAATAATCACAGTTCTTGGTCAAACATCAAGTGTGACCATAAGAAACTTCCCAAGTAATTAATGTAAAAGTGAAACCTGGTCACTCAGTACATTATTATAACTTTGGTTACCAAAATATTACTGTATTAAGAGAAGGACAGATTAAATTTATAAGTGCCTTAGAATGCAAACCACTAAACTGATATCGTTCCCATTATTTGCTACCAAAAATATATTAGGTATTACCTAATAAACACAAAATATTTATGATGCCTGCCTCAAGGGCACAAAATTCTGACTCAGAAGAAAATCTAACTTTGACACAAGACCTCTTCAAGCAACATACAATTGGGTTTACAGATTATGTAAAACCTCCAAACCCAAGTATGGAGGATATTTTACCTCCACAGCTCCCTCAAAAATTTTCTCTTTTTGAGCAAAAGCACATTTCCTTTGTCTACAGAGGCTTTCCCTGTGATTTTAACCCCACTTCCTATCTGTTAAAATAACATGGGGCTCCATTACCTCTGCAAAAAAGGAGGGGCTTTGTAGGTAATGCAACAAAGTACACTCCCCCTCCCCCTGTGGATTTACCCAAAACCTAGATAATGATTACAAAATAAAAGATTTGTGACAAAATCTACTCAAGTTGGAAACTTATAGCAGATTTAACAATGAACAGTCTTTAGCGTTCTCCTCCTAAAACTTCATTTTGAAACCTTTTATGAAGGAGCAAAAATGCCTCTGTAACATCATGAGGTCCTGCCCCTGGTTTCAGGTTTTGACTAAATAGATCAGTGATTTAGGTATCTGGTTGCGGGAACCAGGGGGTAGGAGTTCAATTCCCCGTTGTGCTTCTTTGAGAGGTGCTGGACTTGAAGATCAATAAGGTCCCTTCCACTTCTCCCTCCCTTTCATGGTTTATATACTGTGGTCCTGCTGTAGCATGGGACCGCAGTATATGAAAAAGCCCCCCTGGGGTAAGGGGGGAAAGGCCTTTTTCCGGCCTCCCTTACTCCTGGACCTTTTGGAGGCCCCAAAAGGGCCTCCCTGTGAACCAGAAGTGACGTACGGATTGCCAAAAATCATTTCTGAGGCCTCCGACTGGCCTAGAATGGCCGTTAGAGGCCTCAGAAATGATTTTCGGTGATCTGGAAGTGACTTCCGGTTTACCAGTTCACAGGGAAGTACTTTTGGGGCTCCAGAAAGCCTAGGAAGGCCCTCACAAGCCCGTTTGGAGACGTGCCAGGCTGGGGGTAAGTACAAGAACCCCTAGCTAGGACCCTCAGGCCTGACCTGATCTGCATCCACATATCGCAGATTTTCAATTATCATGGGTCGGGTTGAGTCCCTAACCCCCGCAATAGGCAGGGGTCACTGTATGTTAAGCTAGATAATACAGTGGTAAAGCTATTCCTGCTAGAATCTCATGCCCTTACCTGCAGCACACATGACATGTAAGAATTTTCCAAGGCCTTAGGTTGCCATGAAAAACTCACTGCCAGAGAGTTTCCTTAACTTCAGGCCCAACACAGTGCTTCCAGGGCTTGTACAAGAAGATCCATGATTGAATAGTGATGTTATACTACTTCCCACCTTTCTCCCAAGAACAGTGATGACTGATGAGCAGTGCATGCATCCCTTGGTTTTCTCTCCTTTCCTATTCCCTTGCTTCTCATTTTTTGGAGCACTGATGTGAAATATACCTATACATTAAAAACATATTCATACTGAGTCAGTATGCTATGAATCCACTATGGATAGGGAGGAATAGGTGCCCAATCCATATTTCTAGAATACTTGGGTTTTCCAAAAGAAATAGAAGTATGTAGGGACAGGATACAATTATGAAAGATGTGGGAGATGTGAACAAGTGAAGGATTTCTCATTCTGTCATAATAATAAGAGCTAAACCCAGGTGAAATGTAGGAAGGTTAACGCCAACAAAAGCCAAATGCTTTTTCATACAGCACATAAATTATGGATGGACTACTGTAAGATGTGGTGTTGACCCCAAGCTTAGATGGCTCTGAAAAGTAAAGAGATGATTTCATGGAGAATTGGGCTATAAGGAACTGAGTCATGGTGATGACATGCTACCTCCAGAAGTAGAGGGAGCATACCTCTGCATTTCAATTTTTTAGAGAACAGGGTTGTTTAAGGGCTTCTCCTTAAACATTGTTGGCTACTATGGAAACAGGATGATGGAGCAGATATGCTTCGATCTAATTTAGCAGGGTCTTCGTGTTCTTATGACAGAACAGCATAACAAGGATAAGTAGCAGAAGAGGTGACTGTATACAATATAATTGTAATTGTGATTTAGATGAGTTTTAGATCATGCAATGTAATGATGAATGGGGATGGGAGAACTTCCAAGCTAAATGCCTTACTGCATGCTGAGCTGAACTGTCTCTAATTATTCAGAAGTAATTGTATTTTATATCTCTTTCATTGGAGTTGTATGTCTTTGCATGTATATGCAAGTGTTTGTGTGTGTGTTCACTCCTGCTGAGGAATGTTTTGAAGTAAATCACTTTCACTTCCTTTTCCCTGTCCTAAGAGTGGCAAGGAGCTGAAACGAAACCCTTGGTTTTGTGCTTCAACCCAGTATAGTCATGACTTGTGCATTGTGCAGAGGGAATATTTCACCTTGTGCCAACCACTAAAGACAAGACATTCTGCTTGTACCCTACGCAACATGCATCAACAAAGGAAAGAGTTCAAAGGCAGAACAGCAACAGAAATCACAATGACTGCATGTAGCCTTGGCCAATAGGTAGAGTGTACAAATTCCACCTTGAAGGCCACATAAGTTGTGAACACTGCCACCTACTCTGTCACAGTTGCCAAATCCTCTGCCTCTATCAAGGTCTCTACTTTTGAGCACTTAATGGCAGTGCAAAAGACACTATACAGGGTGGAGAGCTGGGAAGGAAAGGAGGCTAATTCCACCTTCACCGCACAATTCAGATGCAACTATACCAGTCTTAGGTACCAGGAAGAAGCTAAGCCTCCACTGGTGATCGGAAATGGGTAGAATGTGTGCTTCTCATTGCTAATAGCTGCTAATGGGAAGAACTTAAGATGGGCAAGTTACATGGATGAGGACATCAGTGACCTCAAAGCAGGTACCTCAGTCATACCTCAGAATATGCACTCATACCCATGCACATGGAAAGTCTCCAGATGACACCAGCTTGGGACAAGACAGTTTTGCACTCCAGGTGTTGAGCAACAACATTGTCTTATTCCCTAGAACACAGGGAACTGTCTTAATTCCAGCATTATCCATCTACCATGTATATGGACTGGCAGGGCATTTTCAGGATTTCTGAAAGGTATCTTTCCCAAAGCTAACTATAAATGTCAGCGTGGAAACTAAGATCTCTAGTATTCAAAGCAATTGAGTCATATCTGACTTTTGGTGACACTAATTGGATTTTCAAGATATTAAAGGGGTGGTATCACCATTCCCACTTCCCAGTGAGATTCTGTGGCTGAATGGAGATTGAAAATCAGGTCTCCTAAAGTCCTAGCCTACCACTCTATCCACATCACCACACTGTCTCTCATAACAAAATAAACTGGAAAAGCCAATTACGTCTGGCATCAGATTAAAATAACAAACTGATTTTGGCTTGGGTGGGTTTTTTCCCCCAGGAAGAAAACACACTGCTTTTATTGCTAGGTATTTGGTATTTCATGAATTAGCATGGAAAGTCTATTCTGGCTGTTAGTAGGTAGGCATGTGTAAACTTCATATTCCAGTGCTATCTTTGTGCCACCGTTCTTGTGCCTGAAGCAAGTTGCCTCCCAAAAGAGAAAATACCAAGCAACAAAAGAGAGCATAGGTTATTCATTCCATTTTAGAAATGTGCAGAAGGAAACTGAAATAATACTGTAGACAGAATTTCAAAATGTTCCTGGCTTCTTTGTGAGCAGCAATACCACTATTCTATTTTAAGATGGGGGAAGTCTATTTCCAAATGGTTTCTCGGTAATAGATATTTTGCACAATATTGCCTCAGATATGGCCTATTACATCTGTATACTGTGCATAATAAAAATTTAATTTGGGTACACATGTACACAAAGAGGCTGGTGATCTTTTTGGACCCTGATCTCCATAGTTTCATTTCACATGCATTTCTTACAAGGCAAAGTCAGTAGGAATTAGGTTTCATCTGCCTTTTCACCACAGGCTTTGTTTTCTGATCTTCTATTTACTTAGAAAGTTTTGTAACAAAGATCAGATATATACAAGAACTCATTTCCTGATGGAACACATTCATTGTCTATCTATGTTGGTTGGATTGGGACACAGTTTAAACTGGTTAATTAATTTATACAACCATCATCAAAAATCTTTGCTGTGGCAAGGGCAGATAAAGCAATCCACATGTAAGAAACAATAAATCTACAGTATTTGTATGATGTATTCAAATTCTTACCTTCAAGAATTTAGTCGTCTTCTTCAAGCAAGAAATGTGCAGCTATGAAGAAATGTCATGCAGATATTTGAGTGTCTTAGAAGCTGCTTATGCAACACATCTGCTTCCACTGATGTAGTTTATGGGCAAGCCATTTGATTTATAGCCATGTGAGGGGCAACCGCCACCACTTCAACTGCACAGCAGTCTTGAATGAAAATCCCCAAGTAGAACAAAGGAGGAGTGTTGCAAAGCCACTTCTGGTTGTGTCTTCCTCTTTTTGCTCCCATGTGAAACTGCTCTTGTGGAACAATCTGTTGCTAAAATAGTTGCCATGTCCTGTTCATAAATGTCTGTATTGCAAGATCCCGAGCGTTTCTCCAACTTTTAGCAGTCTCACACATTGCTGTCCCTATCAGGTTCGCATTTAGCTCTTTATTAACCAGCTTCTCATTTCTCCCAGTAAATAATGAAAACAATAGCAATGTTTCATTCATAATTATTTTTATTAGTCAAGATCTCTAGCCAGTTAATTACTTCATGCCAATATGCTTCTATTTTGGGGCAAAAAATCCACATATCTTCCAATGTCCCCCTTTTTCCACAATTCCTCCAACATTTATCTGATATATCCTTATTAAATTTATGTAGGGCATAAATGCCATCTATTAACCACTTTCAAAACCATTTCTTTCATTTTTACTGAAATTGACTTATATGGGTGTTTGTTCCAAATTTGCATCCATAACTTCTCAGGTATATTAATATTTAATATTATAATGCTCTGTATCTAGGGCTGCCTATGAAATTGCTACAGAAACTCAAGCAGGCCCAGAATATGGCAGCCAAATTATTCAGTAGAGTAAAAAACACCATTATATCTCCCCTACTCTGGCTGCCTTGCATTGGTTACCTGTTCATTTCCATACCAATTTCAAGATGATAATCTTGGCATACAAAGTCCAAAATGATTAGGGACCTCAATACCTGGCAGAATGTGTCCTTCCAATGGGAACTGCCAGTACCCCACAATAATCCCAGACTGGGCAATTGAGAATATTGACCCCAAGAGAGGTGCAGAAAGAGAAGACCAAAAACTGGGCCTACTCTGTGGACACTCCCAATTTCTGAAATAACTTCCTGCCTGAAATTCACCTGTCCCCTTTATTGGGATCTTTTAAACCAGGGCTTCTCAAATTTTCTAAACAGGGGGCCAGTCCACCCCCCCCCCGACACCATTGGGGGCTGGACCACAGTACAAAAAAATAGCTGACATGGAAAAAAGAGGGAGGGACGGGCAAGTGGGCAGAGCCCTACCACCCACCACCTCCGCCTCCCTTGGCCCAGGGTCCCTCACCGTGCCCCAGCACCAAAGAATAAAACTCACTCTCAAGGCAATCCTCCAGACACAGTGTGGCAGTGGCGAGGCCCGCATTCTGGGACATCCACCATCCTGAAGATGGATGGGGATGACAGTCTGGGTGGGGCAAAGGGGGAGACACTGTCTCATCTCTTCCAGCATGGCATCGGTGCCACCAGCGCTCCAGCCGCCCAACCCATTGAAAATGGCACCGGTGGCCGAGCTCTGACATCGAGGGGGCACCCTTCCGCTGCCCCTGGGAAGCCCAGACACAGGGGGAGCCAAAGCATGCTGGAACTGTGTCCACTGTGGAATGCAGCCATGGAGGAAGAGGCCTATGGAGAGGTTGGCCCAGTCCTGCTCTGGATCGCTGCCCTGAGGTGTCCCTGCTGTGGTCCCTCTGGTGCACCTCCTCCTCCAACTCCTGCACTGGTGCCTGAGGCAGCTCTCCTTCCTTCCTTCATTGCTTTGGGCACCTTCCTCCAGCCCTCCAACCTACAGAGGAATGGCAGGGATGGAAAGAGGCAGCAGCTGGGCTGGGCCTGGCTCCTCCTTGCCTCCTGGGTCTGACCATGCAACTTGGCCATCAATCCCTCACTGCACCCCAGAGGGAGGGCCCTCTCCTCTCCTGGCCCGGCCCAGTCCGGCTCAGCTCGGCACGCTTCAGGTGGGAGAGAGCAAGGAGGTGGTAAAAGGAGGTGAGGTGGTGGTGGTGGGGTTTGCTGTTGCCGGTGGCCAGGGTAAGGGCCCTAGTGGGCCAGATCTGCCCCACAGGCCATAGTTTGAGCACCCCTGTTTTAAACAAAAACCTGACTCTTCAGACAGGCCTTCCCATCATAAGACTGTAGTGGTCTCAGCATTCATGCTGTCACCCCACCTTGCCTTTTAATTATCTTTATCATGTTTAATACATTTTAATGTTGTTTAACCTATGGGTATTGAGGTTAATTTTGATTTTGTAGCTTTTATGTTATTGTTCATTTTTTCTATTTTTATGATGTGTTCTAGATCACCTAGAGTGGCCTTGGCAGGTCAATGGGTGGTATAAAAGTAAAATAAATAACTGTAAAATAAAAAGATATGATCAAGTGAAACTAAAATAACCTCCAGTAGTCTATTTACTAAATAATGAATGTATTAGCCACATTCACTGGCTAATTATCACTTTAACATGCAATCATTATCCTTTATATGTAAAAAAGAAAGAAGCAGCATCAGACTTAGTCAAGCATCTGCAGGTAGGTCTGGGAAATATCTTGGTCTGAAACCCTTAGGAGAAGTCTGGAAGTTAAGTCGTGGCAACTGGACTTCTTTTTCTTGAGAGATTGAAACATTTCACTGCTCATCCAAACAGCTTTGTCAGTCTGTGAGAATGTGAGACTCTTCACAGACCTTGGGAGAAGATGTATCTAACTGAAGATTTCATTGAGCTAGAAAAACTGATGGTTTGATAGCTTCTGTTGCACACTGTGGATTTTTTTTTAAAAAAAATCCTCTAGCTGAACAGAAGTAGTGCAGGAATTCACAGAGCAAAATAGCTTCAAGTTCCCCAGAGTAGACCACTCCTTTTTCTCATTAATTGGCACTTACAGTCTCAACAACTCACTCTGAGACATTAATAGTAGAAAGAATAAAAGGGTTTACTTAGAGTAAACAGATAACCACAAGCTAAAAGCATGACTGCTTTGAGCAGTAGTCTTCAACAGACTATTGCCTCCTTCAACAGACAGGGAAAAATCATAACAGAGTGGTGGGGCCCAATCCAAATCAGAGGCAAGGAAGGAACAACCAGCAAATACTGGGCAGACCAATGGCCACCCTAGCCCAGAAGGCAACCTCCCAGTCAAACAAACCAGAAGCCGTTTGCGAAGTTACAAAACAAAAAAACCCTTTTGTATTATTTCTCAGACATCTGAATTAGTACATTATTTGCATTTTAATTGTGATCATTTATTGTTTTACAGAGTTAGAGCATTTACACTACTTTCCCATGTTCAAGTATACTATACAGTAGCTGTGATTCCCCTGTCTCACTATTTGTGGAAGGAGGCGGATCAAAAATGTTAAAAATGAATCAAATAGACCTTGATACTATTGAAATCAATGACCATATTTCAGCTTAATGCATGCTGAACTCTGCCTTGAACTTAGATGTAACCAATTATTTTTTTGTATGTTATAGTAGAAAGGGTGCTCCTGCCGACCTAGATTGCCGCCAAGTAGGTGACATGGAAATCAAGTCTGTGTTGCCCAAGTAAATCCCTCTCGTAAACTTCATAATGGAAACAATGCTGTGCGTGCCAATTTGCAAAGCTGTCTTCCACAAAAGCAAAGAGCATTTAAAAAAAACAAAACAGGAGTAGGTAGGAGAAGATTGAATCAGAGTTGCATTTTTCTGTCCTGCAGAGATTATGCTCTAGCTCTTTCTCAGTAGCTAGGCTAGGAGGCAATAGATGAATCCATTTAGAAAGCTCTCCAGCTGCTTGAATCATTTTGTGCAGCACTCACAAGACGGCAACTGCATCTTTGCCCAGGCCCACCCACTGACAGAAACTGAGTCCTCAGTAAGGATCCAAAGCCTTACAAACTCTTCGGGATTCTGTAAATTCCATCATTTCACTCTCTGAATGATAACTGAACATCTGTAAAAGTTCCCGCTTGTTGGGAGTACGTTGACATAATATATGTGAATGTATGTACATCAACCCATTGAAGCTGTGCAACAGAAAGGAGGCCAGGATAGGAGACTTTCCTAGTGCCAGGATCCCATCCACCAATCCTGAATACACAGAGCACCTCATGAATGTCTGAAAAATGCTTCTGCAAAGCTCACAGAACTGAACCTGAGGGGGTTCTACTATGTACTGCTTTCTAATAGCATCAATGAGTCTTCAGTAGGTTTAAGAATAAGGCTTGGTGGTGTGTAATTTTTTTGAATACTAATTTGAATACTAATTTCCGCCCCTATATACTACTAAGCACAATGGACTACATATGAATGCCTTGAGCATATTTGGGATTGAGTTCATTGACACTTATGGTGAGCATCAGTGAAAAAGATGTCAAGAAGTATAAGCAATACACATCTCTTCTGACATCTGATAATACCCAGTTGTAAGAAGTGCTAGGCACTTGGAGCCACCTAGTGAGGGTTTAAATGGATGCTCCTTATTCATTCCTTGCTTTTTTGTCTCTGTGTTTTGATTTGTTTTGCTGCTCCCCTGATCTTTTACAAAATAAATAGGCATTAGCTTCAAAAGAGATGCATAATGGAGTTTTTTATCTCATATGCAACAGATATCCCAAGGTATCAAAGGGAAACAAAGTAAATCAACAGTGAACAAATATCAGGATTTTCCACCACACAGCACAAAGGATTCAATTTTCAGAGTACTATTAGTATGCATCTCTATGATTTAAAGTTGCCTTTTTCTTTCCATCTAAGCAGTACATTTTAGTTTAATAGAAACAAATATGCTTTTCATTACTGATTAGAAAGAAAGAAAGAAAGAAAGAAAGAAAGAAAGAAAGAAAGAAAGATGGCTTTAGACTTGGTTATAGGATGGAAACTACAGTACTTTAATTGCCTGGTTCTGCTGGATATTTCAATGGCTTTTTCTATGGTGGCTCTAGTCTTTCCTGGAGGAGAAAACTCAAGGTGGTAGTGCTGGGAGACTCCTGTTCTACACCCTTTGTGGTGTCCCTTAGGGATCTGTTTTGTCCCCTCTGCTATTTGATAGTTACATGAAAATGCTGAGAGACTGTCCAGAGTCTCGGGTGTTTGGTACCAGCAGTACACAGATGATACCCATCTCTACCTCTTCTTACCATCTGAATCCAATGAATTTGTTTTGACTCTAGGTCAGTGTGTGGTGTCAGTATTGGACTGGATAAGGATGAATCATGTTGGAATGTTTTGCAACTTTTGGAAGGTTTGCCTGGGAGGGACCTTTTTGGGGTGGGGTGACTGTCAATCTCTCCAGCACTACCAACCAGTCCTTTTCTATCTCTGAATTCAAAGAGAGCTCTGCTTCTCTGCTAAGTACTTTCCCCTTCTCTAGAGCCTGTTGAAGTCTCTTGAGTCTCTTACTGGAGCCTATTGCTGGAAGCAGGTAGTCAGTTGCTCGGGAGTTGAGCCATGGAAACTGGGTTTCTTTTCTTGTGGGACTGAAATGTTTTGCTACTCATCCAAGTAGCTTCTTCAGTCTAAGGAAAGCTTGGTGGGAGGCTTCCAATTTATAGTTCACCTTGGTTGCACCCCACCCTGGTCTGAACAGGCTTGTTAAGTGGACAATGGCTTGAATAGGCTTGTTGGGTGTACAATGGCCTGGAGGGTGTGAAAATCCCACTAATGCAACCCTTCCCAACACTCATTAAGTATGGGTTGTTAGCAGTGGCCTTCCTAGTGATGGGGAATGGTTCTGATGGGGAATGATGAAAGGGCAACATGATAAGTGGAAGACTGATTGTGCATAAGTCCCCCACCCCTATTGAGAGAGAGATTTTCTATGCGCACAAATGGCTTCCCTGACTCTTCTCTTGTACCACCTATCTTCTCTGTCTAATGTGTACATCCTCATCTTTGAATGAGTGCCCTTTGTCCTTCAAGTGGAGGTGTACTGTCAATTCTGGTCCTGAGCTCTTGATCCTCCTGTCCTGGGCCATCCTCCTGTTTAATGGCTGTTTGGTTTATCCAATGTGGTCCAATTCATTCAGGAGTGTACAGTTCGAGAGAGGGGTTAGGGAAACCATTTATGTGTGTATAGCAAATCCCTCTCACTTCGACAGTGTTCTAAACCCAAGATGCCACAAAAGTTATAACCACACCATTGTACAGAACAGTTCTAACTGAACACTGAACTAAACGGTTTCTATTCCTTGCCATAAGGCTGCCCTGCTAGAAGAAGTGGTGACAGCTGTCAGCCTTGACAGCTTTAAGAAAGGATTAGACAAGTTCATGGAGAACAAGGGTATCAATGGCTATCATTATGGATGCCTAAGGACATCCTCTGGGTTGGAGAGATAAGGCAGGATATCGCTCAATGCCATTTGCGGGAAATTGTAAGCAGGTGAAGACACCTGCTTGGGAATACCCTGAAGCAAATGGTGAAACACTGTGTGAGAAAGAATGCTGGATTGGATGGGCTGTGGTCTGTTCCAGCCAGGCTGTTCGTATGTTCTTATGTTCTTATTTCATTTTTTATTTTTATGCAGTTACATTTACATTTGTTTGCTGCCATTCTTTTAAAGCAATAAAAGAATTGTGACATTGCATTCAGTTTCTACAGCATCATAAATGAAAATTGCCAATATTTGTTCCCAGAGGAGGTTCTGAATTTTTCATTTGTCAATCTATCTGCTACATGCAGGTATTTTGGGGCAGTTTCATTTCCTATAAAACAATCTGACCCTTGAACTCAATTGCCAGCAAGATAACCAAATCCACAGTTTTAACAGCCCAAGTCAAAATTCAATCACATCTTGCAACCAAGGCAATCAGCAGTAGAGTGCTGTGGCTTTTCTGCTATCATCGTCTCACTCTGAATGCTTCTCTTTGGAAAGTTAACGATGGCATTTATTTGCTCACTTTTTGAAAAATAAGCACTACTGACCACAAAACAAACACAGAATAGATTAACAAATGCCAGCCTCACTCTCACTCACTCTCTGTGGGTATGTGTTTGTGTCCATTTTGTGTATCAAGACTCACCTTTGTTTCAGTCTCACTCTGGCTCTGAGCACTATCGGCTGCTATCTCTTTTCCCCCTACACTTTTTACAAGTACTAACCACCAAGTCCCAAACTGAGTACTGGGGGCTGTTTACTCCAAGTGAATTCACCACCTTTAGCTAACGCAAATGCCTAGGAACAGGTGTAAGACAGTAACAAGCAAAATGCATGAGAGCAAGAAGGATCAAAGTAGGAGATATACAGCACATTTTGTCTTAACGGCAAATGACCTCCCCGAACACTCACAATTGACATAATTAAATAATTTGAAGGATAACAGAGAGCAAATTAATTCAAAATAAAGAAAACAATTAAGCAGTTTCATTTCTCTTTATTTGGCCAACTAACAGCAGCTGGTATTTTATGCATTTCATCATATCATCCCAGATTACCAAATGTTTCAATATCAGAAATCTCATCAAACAGTATGAGGGGTTGCTTCTTTTTCAGTGTGCTTATTCTAAATTTCTTGTTACACATAAAGAACTGATCTGAGAGAAAAAGGAGTGCCCTTATTAAGAGATGAAGAATTACACCAACACACATTGTAGGTGTGTTATTTAGAATTCAGTTGGGTGTGTTGCGTAAGATTTATGTGACCTGATTAGACTTTATTGTTCATTTGAATGTCAAATACTATTACTGTAATAGTGCTTTGGTTTTTCTTTTTCTTTTTACAAATGTCTTTTAAAGGAACTACAGCACTGGGTGAGGTTATTAAAGAACATGTTCAGACTGACAGAAGTGGCTGGGTGCAACTCAGCATGCAATGAAGGTGTGTCTCTTAGCTTGAGGAAAAGTAGATAGACCTCCTCAGGTTTTCTACTTTCCAGTACCTTTTCTGATATATGCTGACCTTCCTTCACCCGTCCCCCACCCCCCGATAATATTCTTATGGTTGCTCGTGTCACTGCTTTCTCTGGACCTTCTCTTGCTTTTATTCTCCATCTTAGTTTGCTACAACTAGGATTTCTTTCATGTTTCCTATCTCAATATATTGCTCTAATTTATACTAGTTTTCTTGTTTTCTCAAAATAAAAAAAGCCATTATTGCTTTCAAGACAGGCATGTGCTCTAGTGACTGTTCCAATTTTCAGGAGCTAAATCCTCAAATTACTCTCTGTGCTGTTTGCTGTGCTAGGAAAAACAGCAGTGCTACAACTAGCCAGATGAACTTGGTACACTGTTCCTGAATGATATTCATTAACTTCTCTTATGAAGTGTCTGTTTTCTAGCTTGTAGTTATCCATCACAGTTTTAACTGTGCTCAAAGGTAAACTACACTGTAGTCAGTAGGAGGTTTTGTTGCTGGACCCATGAATCCAAGGTGTTCACATTTGTTGAGCACATGGTATTTTCCACAAACTTGTGCAGTTGTCGTGCTCACCTTTAGATTAGGGTAATTCTACAGAGCCAAGGGAACTAAAAATCACAGAGCTCAGTAGTATAGTAAGTTTGGCACAGGCTGGAGCCTCTCATCTGCCTTCTACAAAACTTGGTATGCAGTATTTTAAATGTTCACATGCAGTTAAATTTCCATTATTCAATGATGACTGATTAAAATAGTAGTGATAACACTTAGGTATTTCAGTTCCCAGAGGTAGCCATGACAGTTTACTGTATGGAAGAAGTATTTTCATTGTCCCAAAGCTCTTGTCCTGATCACTTTTTCACCCAGAAAATATTTGTTAGGGCCAGCTTCTACTTAACTCAACAACGTATTCTCAGTATCCATACTTTCTATCCACTCTCCCCAAAGATCTTTCAGAAAGAAAATGTTCTATTGCTTTATTTCACAGCTAATGAGACCTTGATTTACAATGGAAATCGTTTTCACATTGGCCTCTCTATTATATCTTGTTCTTCAAATGTGTATTCTACATCTTCTACATCTACTTCTTACTAACCATTTCTATGGAATGAAAACATTGTCCCTAGTGTGCAAGGCAATGAATAGCGTAATAAACTCTGTGTCCTTGAAGCGAAGCCAAGCCGGAACTAATTGTAATATATCATAATCTAGTGCCTTTATTGCTTGTGCAATGTGTGTGTTAAGGTGTAAGCATCTTTCTAAGTTCACTGCAGAAAGAGAGGATGAGTAAGGATTCTTATTTTAAAACTTAGGATTTTTCCTTGTAGGAATTTTACAACAGACAAAAGAACTGAGTTAATTTCCAATTTCTGCATTAACATTGAAAAATGTGCTTTATGACTACATAAAAATGAAAATGAAACTGCAGCTGCTGTCTGCTTTATATGCAAATACTATTTTATGGTACTGGAAAAAGCCCCATAAATTTCATTCTGGAATATACTTGGTTTGAGGTCAGCCTTGAAACAATATAGCTCTACATGAAAATGGATGAAGCCAGAACAAGAAATCATGAAACCCATAAAATGCAAAAAGCAAGAAGTGAGACACAAATACTACAGAATGTAACAGCTGATCATTCAAAATGAAACTAATTGAAGAGTACAGGAAGGAAGACAAATTAAATTAATTACCTGAGTAATCTTAGGTAGTGGTTTGGATGCAGTACAACCTCATATACCAATTCACAGCTGCCACAAATAAATAAATAATTTATTCATTCATTCAATGTCTATCCCACTCATCTGGCAACATGACAGCTCTCGGTGGTTAATGACATCCAACTTCTGGTAGGCAAGGAACAAAAAGAAGAAATGATGACTCAGTAAGACCAAGAATTCATATCTATGATTTGAAATGTCAGAAGTATAAACCATCTAAAACACCTGAACAAACCATCCAAACGTGTTTCCTTGTTCCCATAGGCACAAAAATTACACCCACCTCTAAAACTTGGCTTTCTCTTTGAACAATGACATTAGGGGCAAGTGACTGTTACATATCCTCTTCATGGAGTTCTGCTCTAGTCTAAGGGAATAATAGAGAAGCAGAATATCATTTCTCTAGTAAGCACTAGTGACTGTGTTGGCTTCCCCTGTTTTAAAAATATAAACCCCGAGAACTCCCTTTATGAACCTGCTCAAGTGTTAAGATAATCATTAGGCCTTTCCTTCAGACCCTCCACCCCACCTCGACAAGGCCTTCTTTGTTGCTGCTCCCAGAATCTGGAACACCCTCCCACAGGAGACCAGGCTGGCCCCATCATTACTGTCTTTCCATAAGCAAGCAAATACCTTTGTCTTCAGTCAGGCTTTCCCTGAGTGACCTTGCTGCTTTGAATGTGTTCTACTTTGCTTGTACTGAATGTACAGTATTTGTTTTATCCTTTTTTCCTTTTTAGTATTTGTATACTTACTGTTGTTAGCTTTAATAGTCTTTTAATTATGTAAACTGTCTTAGGTCCTTTTAAGGAGAAAGGCAGCATAAAATCTTTTGAATAAATACATACCTGTAAATAAAGTCAGACAGCACCAATACTGAAATACTAGTGTCTTTTTATTATCCCAATCCTGGTGTGTTTTCATACCTCATGGACCACACAAATATGAAGTTTTTTAAAAATACTCTTACAAATCTCCAATACTGCTGTTGAGGTAAGTGGCTCATTTTCTTCAACAAAA
>JAHTLZ010003399.1:6023889-6051182 GCA_023846285.1 Phrynocephalus versicolor
CAACTTCATGCAAGGTCATGGTGTGGTGGCAGAGCGTCTACCTAGTTATTTCAAGGAAGTTTACTTTAATTAAAGAAAGAATTACTCCTATGCATCAAAGGATAGACCAGGGTAGACTGTGATGAGTGTTTAATGAAAACATATTGAAAAATAAGGATGGCAGTATAGCACTTGCTCTTCTAGAGAAAAATGAGTTGCATGCACTCTTAGGCAATAATGTTTTGTTTTGTTTCTTCATTACAAATCCCAGCATGTCTTAAGCCTGGGCTGGCTGGAGGAATTGTGCAACTCTGTCTCCCCTGTTGCAAACCGTCACTTGAGAGGGACTACAAGTGATGGTTTGTAGGGATACAAGTGACCAGCCTTGTCTTTCAGCCAAGCTGGTTGGGGGAGTTCAACTCAAGTATTGAATTTGATTTTATGATGCACAGTGATTGATGATGTGTTGTAATAGTGGAATTATTTGTTTCTTATTTTAGTTTATTATATTATAGGTTTGCTCTGATTGATAATGTGTTTTGTTTAGTACTGTTGTAAGCCGCCCAGAGTGGCCAGATGGGTGGGGTATAAGTTAAATAAATAAATAAATAAATAAATAGCAACCATTCTTTAAGGTTTTTGGCCTTTAGATGCTTCTGTTGATTCTGATTGTTCAAACCCAGAACAACCTTTTTGAATTAATCAAAATGCAGATATCAAAATATTGAAAGAAATAGAATAGGAAGCAAGAACCAGCATCATCATCTTTGTTCATGTTAAAAGCAATCCAGTGGTGCTTTTGGAACGAAAGGATCGGCTGACAGGGTGCTGTCATTGGTGTTCAAAATATATTCTTCAGGGAGGTTCCTTCCATGCTCCCAGAACCAAGGTGAAATCTAAGCAATTTCCGAAATAGATGTACTGTACTTCAATTGAAGTTACCAATCACACTTTCTATAAGTTCTAGCCAATGCAGAATGCATATGCCAGACAGACTCATGTTAGTGTTTGTCATGAACACCTCCTTTTGTTTACGGTGTTCGCAGGCAATTACATAGTTTGGCTGGTGGTTTGCAGTGCAAATCTATGGCGGAGTATTGGATAGGAAGTCCTGCTGAATTTGTAAGGACTTAATCCCATGAAGGTCCATGTAGGATCCTAGAACATGGCAGGGCTTAGAACACAGCTGGGCAAAGTGAGGCCTGTGAACCAGTTTGCACCCCCCCCCGGTGCCTCAGGGTTTTAAAAAATGTTCAAAAAGACTCCTATGTGCTCTTACGGGAGTGGGAGGTCATTATGTCATGCTTTGATCTGCAGCATCCTTGCACCCTTCCCTTAGTTTATTGGTCAGAATTCATTTAGCAGGTTATATTTGTGTAAGGGAAATAACATACGTCTTAGAAATTGTTTTCCATTAAAGAGGTATTGGTTTCTTGATTGATTTGATTTCTACAGACAAAATGTTTAGCGTCACTTCCTAACTTAAAAACCTCTTAAAACCAAGCAGTGTCAACAAGTTAAAATGTTGCTCCCCTCAGCTTGGGCCATCAACTTGCTTCCAACTTCAGTTTACGGTAGCTGATGATTTATTGTCCTGTTTCAGATGAAAGCCGAGGATTCTTGCATCATTCTGGTTTTTGACAGCTCTCTGTAAATATAAAATAGCATGTGTTAGGACTGTTGATCTGCTTCTTAACGTTTCTGTCATCAGAGGACCTTGCTTCGACATAAATGTTTAAGGTGTGGGTGCCAGTCTCCTTTGTTTGTCACTCCCATTAATTATGCTTTGTAATCTGATTGGGTGAATTTTTCTGCTCCCCCTCCTCCAGGTTTTCAATGCAAGCACATCTGAGCTGCTGAGTCACCACCAAGTAGAAATTCAACAGAAATTCCCAAAAGAAGGGTATGGTTCCTCCTTGGTTTCCTTAAAAGCTTTTCACTTAAAGTTATTCTTTTATTTTAATGTATCCAATGTTGCTGCACTTTAGAATGTACTTCCATTTTTCAGACTACACTCCTAATTCCCATCCCTCTGAACCTTCTGTAACTCTCCCCAACACATACTGTATCCATACCATTTTAGAAGGTATAATACAGAGGTTTATATTAAAATGGAGGTGAAGAGCCCCGATTTTACAAGCAGAGTTCCGTTTGTACTTTGTTGGAACTAAATCTGTATGAGTCTGCTCACATGAGCAGCACATGTTTCTTCAACAATAATCATTTCTTGATTATGCCTTATATATTTATCTATTTAGATCTATTTAGATGTATTACAGGTTTTTCTGTTGCTACATAACGATTTTCATATGGAAGAGTAATAATGAAGTGATATTTTGTCCAATAATGACTAATCAATGAACTTATAAATCAGTAAATTCTATGATTTTCTAGAAAAGTAGTAAGCAATTATTTTGTGACATAGCCATATATCCAGTAAAATGTGACATTAAATCAGGCATGTCCAGACTTCGGCCCTCCTGATGTTTTGGACTACAACTCCTAGAATTCTAAGCTTAGATTGCCAATGGCAAACTGGGAGTTGCGGTCCAAAACATCTGGAGGTCCGATGTTTGAACATGCCTGCATCAAATGATCTGTTAAAAACCCTAGCCAGAGAAGGCTGCCGTATGTTTGATATCAGAGCCCGTGCCACAGAATGTTAAGGAGACAAATAAATATATTCATCTAGAAAAACTGAATGTACTTAGAGACACAACACTCATGAAAAATAAAAATTAGCCTTAATAGTACAAGACTTCAGCTCTCTATTGAAATAAAAAAGGCACTGTACTTGTTTCTTTGACAGGAGAACCAAGCACTTGTTTCAGCTTTAACATTTGAGCTTTTAACTACTAGTTTGGCATTAGATTCAGGCTGATATGATTTATACTCCTCATTACAGTAAAAAAAACAGCAACCAATTCATAGTCCCAACTAAAACAGACCAACTGAATAAGTGAGATTGACAAGAATATTTCCTTGCCATTCCATGAAACTACCAATGAGATCTAGATCATAGCACTTTTCTTTTTTGATGCTACAGGGGAAAAATAAAAGATTTTCCTCAGAAAATGATATCTTCTGGTTTGAAATGTTCCTGTTGAAATAGATATGTGCTCTAAAATGTTATCAGGAATTAATTAGTCTCAGTTTAAAAAATGCCAAAGGCTGCATATACAACTTCTTAAAAGCAATATATATTATTTTTATTTCCAAATATGTTCTTGATAAGGTAGTAATTGTGAGAAAAACCCACACACCCAAATCTCTTAGAGCCAATGAATATGTAGAATACTTGTGAAATTGGAATTTCATCCAGTATTTCATTAATTCCCCATATGTATGATGGACGTGTCCTCAAATATTCACATTAAAATAAAATAGTATTTAAGGTGCCTCACGTTTTTTTCTGTATTGTTTCTTTAGATTTTTCTCAGGTTGGTATAATGAGGAACTGATGGCCAGAGTCCTATTGATTCGTTACACTTCATAGCTTCAGGGTCACAAATTGTAGTAGTATGTTGCACATGGGTCAATTCATGTGATTGGTGCAAATGGAGATACAAGTGGCAACTTGTTAAATAATGGCAGTTTCCTACTGCAGTTTATGCCAGTGCATGTACTCTGACAAAACTGACCAGTTATGATTCTGGCCAATACATCTAATTTGTCCTCTAAATGGCCAGAATGCAGAAGAATTATTATATTTTATGTTCATAACTTCAGTTTCAAAATTTGGCATCCTGATGTTAGCTTTGTTTTTGTGCTTCTTGTCTATTCAAGGTGGGTAGAGCAAGATCCAAAGGAAATATTGCAGTCTGTCTATGAATGTATGGAAAGGACATGTGAGAAACTTAACCAGCTGAATATAAACATTGCGAACATAAAAGGTATTGCAGTTTCTAAACATAAAAATAACAGGATATTTTTCCAAGGTCAAGAGATGATTTTTATGTTTGTTCTGAACTTTTGTCTAGGAGTGAAACTGAGAAGAAGCAGCCAGATTATTACAGTGATGCTATTTTTTTTTAATTTAAAAGCGGGCAAGGTACTTGTGTAATTTAGTGATCTGTTTTGTCAGTGACCTTTCCTGTGCTTGGATAACATGGACATTAAGCAATGCATTGTTTGCAGTTTGTGCAATGCTGTTCTTTTTCTTCTTTTGAGTACAAAGGTCTGTCCTTTCCAGCCTCTTCTTCCTGAAGGCAATTCAAGAAAAATATCAATAAACTCTATTTCTTCCCCTTGCCCCAGACAGATACTCGGAATCACTTTGGAAATGTGCAGGCTTCTTTGTAGATCGGCCTAGTGTCTTTGTCATGTAATCAAAGTGTATAATGAATCAACATGAGTAGTATTAAAATAAAAATGCTGAAAGATAGTTCAATAGTAATACACAACAAATGCTCGGGTCAAGAAATAACTTGCACAAGTGAAAAGACAGAGGATTCTGCTTGTTCAGGGCAGCCACACTAAGCTCTCTTTGTTTTCCTGCTCCCCTTTTGTCTCTTCCATCATCCAAGTCCATTTCAGATGGTCTGGCAACTCTTAGAAGTATGTTTTTGGGAGGTGGGCAACAGGGAGGTGCCAGGAAGCCCTGTTGCATAAGTTGAAATGTTTTTACCTGTACCCACTCTAAATCATGTAGCATTACAGACACTTCTAAGACTTCCTTTCTTTCTACCTAAGCTGTTGGAGTAAGCAATCAGAGAGAGACAACGGTAGTGTGGGATAAACTAACTGGAGTGCCTCTCCACAATGCTATTGGTAAGTAGGAATATTGTCTTCTGCCAAACAATGTGCTAACCCTTTCTGATTTTTTGTAATAGCTCCTCTACTGCCTACAAGCAATTTATATTCAAATCATTCAAATCAGTAATCCATTAGGCTAAAATCACTAAACCCCAAGTACTAAATCCCTTTGCTGTCCCTGTCACCTTTAAGAAGTGTATGAAGAATTGATTTCTCAAAACATTTAGAAAATCCCCATTTGTTGATGTCTTTAGTGGGAGGGGGTGTTTCTCTTTCGCTAACATCTGAATGAACAGTGCCTAGTTGCCTACTCCAGGATCACTGCTGTTATAGGGTGTAGGTGCAACAAAGGGTCTATTGTCTTAGTCACAATGGCAAGCTCTCCAAATAGTATCTGGACCGGAGTCTGAAAAATAGCAGTAGGTGAAGTTTTTAAAACAGATCATAAGATAAGACACAGCTTATTTGTGCTTAGTAGAAAATATACTTTTG
The DNA here is from genome assembly GCA_023846285.1 of Phrynocephalus versicolor. Lineage (NCBI taxonomy): Eukaryota > Metazoa > Chordata > Lepidosauria > Squamata > Agamidae > Phrynocephalus > Phrynocephalus versicolor. The sequence goes on from JAHTLZ010003399.1 coordinate 6,029,116, forward strand.
CTTTCTTTGTTTTTAGTGTTTGTGGTCATTTATGCAGGAATCATATCAGGTGGTTGTATGTGTGTGTAAGAGAGAGGAAGAGACACACAGAGAGAGTGAGCATCAGGATTGAGAAAGGCCTTTCCTCTGTAAAGGCTTATTCAGAGTTTCAGAGCCTAGCCTTGTTTAGTTAATGACTTGCTTAAATACTCAGCAAAAAGTCTTCACCTATGACTAATATTTGACTTTGGATTATAGTGTGGCTTGACTTAAGGACCCAACCTACAGTTGAGAGGCTGCTTAAAAGAATTCCAGGACAAAATAAATCTTTCTTAAAGGTAAGATTTGTTTTTCTTGCTTTGGGTTTTTCCCTGTTAAATGCTACACGGATGTGAGACATTTTTACATATACAGTGGACCCTTGTTTAACAAATGGTTTGTATAACATAAAATCTGTACAACATAAACAATTCTGGAGAGGGGAAATTTGCTTAAGAGAATCGCCTATGGGGTGAATCCGTACAACATAAAAATGGTCGCAGTTAGGGATTACTCCGTTTTCAATGCATTCCTATGGGAAATTTGTATAAAGGAAAATTTGCTTAGCAGAATTTCATTTGAAACGAATTAATTCCTTTATACAAGGTACCACTGTACTGTACATTTTTTGAAATACACTAAAGAAATTTGAGTAGCAGAATTCTGTTTACTATGAACTCATTTTACATACGTTGACAAACCTGCTATGATAATCCAAGTAAAAAGTAACTTGACATCACATAACAGCAAACTATGATGGTCTGTCTTATTCAACACTTAAGAAAATGAGAATCTTGAGATGAGTTGGGAAATTTTAAAAATGCTGAGGTGGGAAGGCAGGAACTAGGAGAAAGAGCTAACTGCAATGATACACATTCTTATTTCTTAGTGTACACTGCTGAATTCAATAGCCATTTTCCCACTGTTAGTGTAGCATTAATTATTTTTCCCCAAATTCCCACAACAGTAGTAACAAATAGAACAGCATGCCATCTCACTTTACAGACCGAATGAGAATACGAAACTATCAAAATTTTATATAGTGAGAGAGATTATTCCAATGTAAATTCATTCCTAAACCCCTCTGAATGCCTGGTTCTTACATATGTTTTGCCCATGTCTAAGACGAAAGGTATTTAAGGACATAGGAACAATTTAGTATCTTAATTTACTGGATTATACATAGTAAAAAGTGGCTGTCACCAATTTGAAAGTAGCCACTGTACTCTCCAATGAATATCTGTATTTGCTGTCCAAAGTCAGACCAAGAAATAAAATATAACCTTAGATGACTTTCTCTTACTTTGCTATGTGTCAGCCCTTCATATTACAGTGGACCCTTGTATAACAAACAGCTTATATAACATAAAATCTGTACAACATAAAAATTCTGGAGATAGGGGAAATTTGCTTAACAGAATTGCCTATAGGGAGAATCTGTACAAAATAAAAATGGGATTACTCCATTTTCAATGCATTCCTGTGTGAATTTGTATAAAGGAGAATTCGCTTAACATAATTTCATTTGGAATGAATTAATTCCTTTATACAAGGTACCACTGTATCTTCTTTATCTTTGATCATGGGTCATGTCACAGCTATTTTTAACCACATTCAGAATTTTCAGTGTAATAGTGTTGTTAATAGTTACATTATGAAAGTAATAATTTTTAAAGTGTCCCTACTAAAGTTTATGTTTTATTAGTGGAGTTTGTCCTGTGTGTCCTGGCTAACTTAATGTTCTTGCAGAGTAGGACGGGCCTCCCACTTAGCACATATTTTAGTGCTGTGAAACTTCGCTGGCTTCTGGATAATGTGCCAAAGGTCAAGCAAGCAGTTCTGGAGAAAAGAGCTTTGTTTGGTACCATTGATTCGTGGCTCATATGGGTATGTCTTAGCAATCTATATTGAAAATCAACTTGTTTTCTCTCTTCTCTCATCTTAAATGAAAGCAGCTTGTGCAAGGAAGTTAATTTTTGCTCCCGTCTTTCTTACATGCATTCATATTTTTTTTCTCAAATAACATTGGTAGCGAAATGCATTAGACAGTGATAGAATGATTATACATACAGTTACAGTCACATGGTTGAATCCTCAAATTCATCAATATTCCATCATGATGTATTGAGATTCTAGAGCGTAGTTTCAGGCAGTCATCTGGGTAATATATCAGTGAATGTGTGAAGGAGTAGGATTAGATTTGTGAAGGCCCGAGAAAAAGTTGGAAAAATTCGGGGGGAAACCCAGGTTTTTTCCATTGTTTCCCTGAAGCCTTTTGGGTTTTTTCCGAAAAATTGGAAAAATTAAAAAAGAAAGAAAAAATGATTATGGAATGTTTTATATTAACTTGATGAATAAAATATTTTAAGACAGGGTCTTCAAATATTTTCCAAAGCATTTCTAAAAATATCACTGAAACTTAGCCTCACTCCCTTCTATACATTCCCCCCCTTCAATTATTTTTATGAGAATGAAGGTTTTTATTTATTTAATAATGTCGAGAGGAAATATGAATAATTGTTAATTCTGGATTTTTAAACATTGTTTTGTAGATCCCCCCCCCACATAAACTAGTAAACAGTTCAGGAGATTGTTGCTCCATTTGTTAATATTATTTTAAAAGTAAATTTTGTTTGTAATAATTGTTTGGATACACTATATTTTGATATGCTGGCTGTGATAATTTTCTGCCAAGTCAGATTGTCCATAGTCATATTTTATGTTCCGAAAGTAACAGAATGACTTTCAAGCAGTAAAAAAAAGGGGGGAGTGCTAATGTAGCATTTTTTTCACTTTTTCCAAAAAAAAAATGGTTTTTTTCCGAAAAAAAGGGGGAAACGGCTCCCCCCCCAAGCTTCAAAATTGCCGGAAATTTTACATCTCCAGTAGGATTCTATCACATGCCCGTCACAGCTCTATATTTGACATGGGTGAGAAAAGAGCACAGGTTGGATATTTAAAAGGGTTACTAAAACTCCTTTATTATGAGGAGAAAACCTTTCACACAGATGCCAAATGTTTAACCATCAGTGCTTATGGCTGTACTCCTTAGTCACATACACTGAATTCATAGTGCGAAAATGTGAGCATAGCCCACTAGTATTTTATATATAAGAGCAGAATTTTGGCATAAAATAAGCAAACAGGAACTTTCAGAAACATGTCTATTTAGGAGGGGAACTATACATCGTTTAGATTTGCTCTATAGCTCATATGTATGTAGATTAAGTTTGGGTTTTCTAGACCCTTGATTCCTATAATAGCGTTTGGAGGTGGAAACAGTTAACTTGTACTCTGCAAGATTCTGAACTTCTGTTACAAGTGTGACAATTTATAAATACTTACCTTTATTGATATTTTCCTATTTAGAGCTTGACAGGTGGAAAAGATGGAGGTATCCACTGCACTGATGTAACCAATGCCAGTAGAACAATGCTGTTTAATATTCATTCATTAGAATGGGATGATGAACTCTGCAAGTAAGTAGACAAGCCATTACCTTTGCTGAAATGGCAGGTTTTATTGAACTTCAAAAACTGAATCTGACAACGTTCTTCTAAGCAAATTTGCTTCAACAAAATATGGATATTTAACAATCCTTTTTTAAAAAAAAATATTGTGTAGGGCTTTTTTTGGGGGGGGGACTTTCCATGCTCTCAGTAATGACATTGAAGAACAAAGTGATGATTTAGTAATAACAAATGCCTCTGGTGAATTTTGATTATTAAATGTCCTATTCTGACACTTCACCAAGGTTCATGGCTGCTTGAAGTATTCTTGGATGAAATGACCCATCTGAACAGGGCTCCACAAGGACCCTCTCTTAGCCACACAAAGCTGTGGTTTGGTTCTGGGTTTGGGTGGAAAGAATGGTACACTATAAATTTTTACACAAGTTGGGCTTTTTAAATGAGAATTTCACTTATCACTTCATTGATGTAAACATTATGAGACGTCCAAACTCTTAACTGGATCCATATTAGGCAAGCTTCATTGGTATTCCCAGTGATCATTTATAAATGCTTATCTATGCAGTGAGAAAACTTCTGCCTTGCTCTTGTAATTATTTCAATGTAGAGATGCTGTACAGTTTGAATAAATGTTACCCATCACCCACCTTTTATTTACAAAGGGCTACTTAACAGTTGTCATCTGTTTCTCATTCTTCACACATTACCAAAACCTTCTAGAAGCATTGAAAGGGTAGAGGTTTGATGAAAGTAAACATAAGTATTGATGGTTTCCCCCATCAATACTTATGCTTATTTTTCTTTAACTTCCCTCCACGAGAAAACAAGATTTGACACTAACCTGTATTTATACTTTTTTCAGGTTTTTTGAAATTCCTATGGAAATGCTTCCCAAAGTTCGCAGTTCCTCAGAGATTTATGGACTAATGGTATGTTTATATATACAGGATATTCAACTATTCCTTAAATTTTCCCTGTTAGTTGAAACAATATGAGTTGTGCCTTATTAATCTCTAGATCATACAAACTGGGTTAAGGCTAGTGTATGTGTCAAGGAGGGAAAGGAGCAGATTTTAAATATACTAATCACCTATATTAGCTGAAGAAAAGTTAAGTTTAGTAGACATAAATGAAATTAAAGTTCTGTTTGTACTTTTAGTTTTTATGCTTTATTACCCTACTTTTGTGATCTCTCACCTTTTTTTTCAACCAACCTACACATTCTGATATTATTTTCTTTTAAGTGAGTGAGAACCCAACTCCTATCATCTGATGGAAGTGTTACAGAAATTGCCTCTGTTGTTACAAAACTGCTACAAATAGCGTATTGGATTTTTGAGAGATGAGTAGTGCTTTACCTGGTGCTTTCTAGCTATGTATGTTGAGCATTTTCAATATTTGGTTGAAGCAAATTCAGGGACCTTGCAAACATGCCATTGGTGTTTAATGTGATTAACACAGGTACTAATGGGGGATGTCTAAACTTTCAGAATTAGGGCTCCTGCAACTTTTTGATACTGAATGGCAATGGAAATTGTTGTATGTTGGCTGAACTGGAACAGGGGGAGAAAGACTGTAAAAAAGAGAAAAGGCAAACTATTGCGGCATTTTAAACTCTAACACTGGCTCAATAGTTCATTGGTTTAGGTGTCTGGCTGCAGAGCCAGAGGTGGAAAATACTTGCCTCTTGCAAGTAGGGCCAGCCTATGTGTGGCCTCAGGCAACCAGTTCCAGTACACCCCACAGAATAAGAGAATGGTAAAACACTTTGGAGAATTCTCTACCTAGAAATCCCTGAAAAGGGTCACCATGAGTCAGAATTGATAGCTAATGACTATTACAGTATTTCTAAACTCTTAAAAATTTTCTTTACAGTTTGAGCATTCATGGATCAAAATCTACCACTTTAGACATTAGAAGGGCACATACTTGTGTTGTAAGAATAAGACTCTTATCTGTGAATGCTCACATTGAAATTTAATGTTAGTCTCGAAAGTGCCGAAATATTTCACCCTTTTCTCTCTCTTGTTTTTTTTCGCCTCACTCCCCCACCCCACCCCTGGTTAATTTTGCCAACATGTTGAGGCAGATTAACATGGCTGCTTGGGAGTGGGGGTGGAATTGTTGCAGGTGAGCCTATCTCAGTGTCAAAGGAATAGGAAATGTTATCCACTCCCCTTCCTTGCCAGTTTGGCTATTAGCGATATGGGATCTGGGTGTGGGTTTGTTTATTTGTGGGAGGGAGGGATTGAGATCTTGTATTGAAAAGTATGCTGTATCCGAGGATGTCCTGGCTGAGTTTGTTGCTGAACAACTATTGAGGACAATGGGTCCCAACCTTGGGTAATCCAGGTGTTCTTGGATGGCAAGTTCCAGAAACCCCAGGCAACACAGCGGGTGGAAACTGCAGTCCAAGAACAGCTGGATTACCTAAGGTTGGGATCCCCTTCTCTAGGACAATAGTTTGTTTTTGATAACAGAAAAAAGAAACTCGTAACACGATAGTTGCATTTATAAATGTATTTGTATATGCTTGCTTTCAAAGGGTGGCTCTGTAGGTCTGGTATTCATTGTACCCAAACTGCAATATATAAGAGGACTGAATTGCACAGGGAAATTGAGTGTCAGGCTTTGGAACTCTGAATTTGTTTGTGTCTCCTCTCCCTTTCCACTCCCTTTCTTGCTGACTAGAAAATCTCTCCTACCCTGGTGAGTCGGAATTTGTTAGGATGCTGCCAAGTCATGTCTCCAATCTATTCCACTCAGATACAGTGCATTTCCTCGGGGGCAATCTCATTCTTTTCTAAAAGGGCATGGGATCAGGTGACATTTCCAAATGTCTGCTGCTTGAAGTCTGAGCTTCTTCATGTGAGCTCTGCAGAAAACTGTGCAGCTACCCCCAAAAGTTAAAAGAAGTAAGAGAAGGTTACTTTTTAAATGAATATCAATGCTAGCTTATGGAAGGCATCTTCAAAACTTTAAAAAATAGTAATTAAAAAAAAACACCCTAGATGGAAATGTACTGATTTGTTCTGTATGCATGGCTTCATTGAACTGAAGTGTTACTGCTGAATACACCCATGCACATAGCTTTGGTTGTTTTAAAAATACAGTGAAATATTTCTTTTGGCCTTTGAAGGGCACACCATGTAATTTCACATCACCAGTAGCATGACCTCTCAGAATAAGACCTCCTGTATTTTTTCCAACTGATCTCTATTTGTTTGTCCATATAATAGGCAGTGACTTCCTGGGTCGATCTATAGCATTGACTATTTTATTGCAGCCCCAAACATTACTAAAATGCAAATGGTATTCTGTACGTTATTATGATGGATAGAAGGCAGAGCTTGCCTTGGCTTTTTGACAGACTGGGGTCAGGCTGGATACTTAAAAATTGATAAAAAGAGGAATTTTCTTACACCAAAATGGGCAAAAAATATATATTCTGTACAATAGATTTACATGTCTTTATTAATTGACATGCTAGATAAAAATTTATAGATAAAGATTGTGTACTTTCTCAGTTTGTTCTCTCGGTACTTACCTGTACACAGGCTTCTCCATGCTGTTATTTCCTTGTTATTTATTTTTAATTCTTTTAATGTTACTCAAATTATCTAGCCCTCCAAACAGATGATGCATTGAAAGAGAGAGTGTCTTCCATAAAATAATGCACATGAACATCATAACTGGGATATATAAAAGACGCTTCTTTATGTAGGTCCAGAAGTTGTGGGCTGGTGAGCGGGGACATGAGAAGACGATTACAGATCCCATATTGTAGCATTAAATAATAAACTTAGAACTACGTAGCTGGAAGAGACCTTATGGATCATTGAGTCCAGATTTGTCAAGTTTTAGACGTGCTACCCTCTCCTCCCTGCACCCTGCATCATTTCCAATGTGGATGTACCTGTACATGATTTGCAAGAATGGTAGCATGCAGGGTCTCTCCTCCCTCCCCCAACCCCCAGTCTGTGATGTAGTCATGAGTATCCAGAGCTTATGTCAACTTGTACTTGTATCATTTCCCCTGTTGAAACAAGATCCATGGGTCGAATTCTGGTTTCAGGCGGGTTTGATCCTACCAAGAAATAACCATAGAATTCATTAAGATCAGTTTGTGTTACCCAATTCTGCTCACAAGATAAATAGTAGGAAGAAAATCCGCATGAATGTTTTCCATTAATTTAATATTTTACATCAAAAATCAGCTCCACAGTTTGTGAGGAACATTACACATGATTTTGATTTTCTTATCCATATCATTATAGTGAGAGACTAATTTGTTCAGCTTAAATGTAGAAGTGGCCATAGAGATTTTATTTGACATTGTAGGTAAATACTTGCTGCATGGATTATGTAGCAAAGTACTGTAATCTCTTTTATCTGAATAACTGGCAAAAAATATTCATGGAGTTCTTCATTTTTCATTAGAATTGGGGATCTATTTTTTAAAGGCTTTGTATGTGAGTAAATCTATACATATAACTTAAGAGCAGGGTTCCCCCTAAGGCACATGTGCGTGGATGTCTTCACCTCCCTCTGCATGGGACTTTCCCATCCCCACTTCCTTGTCACTACTGGTTTGTTTTGTTCACAATGGAACCCTTGCAAGGGGGAGTTTCACATTCGCGTGCACAGACATACAAAAAGAAGCCCCTCGCAGTGGGGACAAAATTCCAACGGCAGATTGCTTAAGAGAATTTACTGAACCTGGACTAAAATTTTACTTGACTGTGTCTCAGGTGGTTAGTAGTTTATACATTGCTTGCTTGGAAAACGCCAGGAAAAAACCCCTGCTAAATGAAAAATGAATGATTCCAGTTAAACTAAAAAAAAGTTTGTTTTGTTTTTGTTAGAGTTCTGGAGCTTTGACGGGCGTGCCAATTTCTGGGGTGAGTTCTCTAAATCAACCTATGAAGTTCCTTTGACTTGGTTTCTGACAGTGCTGTGTTGACCATTTCTGCCTTGAGAATTTCAACCCATCTCATTCAGTTTGCTAACTTCTTAATAGAAAAGTTACTTTCAAAAAGAATTTCAAAGGAAGGAGGATTTGGGGGTGAAGTAAATGATCCTTATGCTCCTTTCTTCATTCTGTACCAAGTGATCGAGAATGTAAATGCACTAGCATTCATTGTGCAGTCTCTTCTGTGGGAGCTGAAAGCCTTCACAGCTTCCTACGCTAAAGATAAGATCCCTTCCTGGTAATATATTCTACATGGCTTTTTCAGGTTGAGATGGAGAGGCAATCAGAGAAGCTGTACAGCATCAAGTGATTATACAACCAAAAGCAAAACAAAAACAAACGCAGCACATAGCAGTGCTATTATAAGCATGCATGTATCAATAGAAGAACATACTGTATACATGTCCCAGTGACTGAGGGAGAAAAATAAAAGCATTTTCCCTGGACAAATACAGCTTCTGAATATTTTATGACAAATTATGCCAAAGTGTCATCCTCATTTTCAAGGCAGACGAAACGTTGCTAGCTCCAGGGAAAAAAAATGAGAATGGCTCTATAACATAATTTGTCATAAACGTACTACAACATCGGCATCCTCAGCAAAAACACAATATGTAGCTAAAATGACCCCTCCAGAATGTAGTATTTGGAAGGATGAGAGAAAGATGCTGATGAATTTCCCAGTATGCATTTGTCTTAGAAACCTAAGATGTGTTGCTGTCTAGTCCCTTAGCAATAGAAGACCAACAGTGTTCTTGTAGTAGCTGCCATTCAAGTGTCATCGTCACAGTCCTTGGAGGAATTCTGTGAAAATTCCCCCCACAAATTCCTTGCCCATACACAGTTTGGAGGGTCTGTTTTTGCACAGCTGTAGTTTCTGAATACACTATTTACAACATTTTGGTTTAATAGAACTTGTTTTAGAACAGGTAAAGTTGAATGAAAGACAATCAGAAAGGCGTGCACGTTTAAAATATGAAATGCATGTGTTTATCAAGCAGAGATTTTGACAGAGGCTTAGTTAGGCTTTGGGTTGCTTTTCCTGGATTGGGAGAGAGAAGCAGTCCATGCATCAGCATTCCCAAAACTGGAGTGAATGTTTGAGTCCTGCAGCCCCTTTAGACTATGTAGTTTATCTAAGCTTATTAGTCCTTTTTGGTCTGGATTCTAGAGTTTAGAATTTGCTGAGATAACCAAGGCAGAGGCTGGCTTCAGTTAATGTAACACACAGTTGACTTGACTCACACATTACATATGTCAAGTCGGAGGTCCTGATACCTGAACATCCCCTAAAAGCCCTACAAAACTTTATAGACCACTAGGGAAGTATCTGGAGCCTATGACATATGGCATTTATTGAAGAAAAATGCTTAATTTCAGAATGAAACCAGATCACCATTTCCAGTCACGTCAAAATTAATTGGGGCTTCAAAGTAAAAGTTGCTTCACTGTGGCAATGATGCCAGACAACATCAGCTTCTCCATTTCTTAATCATATCATCCCTTTTAATATCAGATTTATCCTTTACTTTGTCCAGTACCATATTAAAGTCTCCTGCCATAATGACATACCCTTTTTTCACCTTTTCCAATTCTTCTAGAACAGATTCATAAAAAACTCCTTGCTGTACATTGGGTGCGTAAACATTTATTAGAGTATAGTCTTCTTCTCCCAATAAACCCTGAATTATTAAATATCTACCATTCTGATCCTTTATTACTTCTTGTACTACAAATTCGCAATGTTTAGAAATTAAAATGGCAACTCCTTTGGATTTTGAAGTCCCATATCCTTTCTCGTAAATGTTGATATTCTGTAGTTTGAGTTCATTGGTCCCATCTCTTGATTGATGAGTCTCTTGTAAGAAAATGATGTCCACTTTACTCTTCTTCAATAGAGCTTCTATTCTTCTTCTCTTTATAACAGATCCTAGGCCTTTCACATTTAAAGTAGCTACTTTTATGTTGGTCCCCATGCCCCCTTTAAATCACATGTTTGTCTTGATCCTGTTGTGTTACATGTAACAAAAAAACTTAATAAAAAACCCAATAAAATAACAATAACAATAACATAAAGTAATCTAAACCTATCCCCAACCATATCCAACCACCCTACAATTATCAATCTTACCTCCCCCTCCTTTATCCACACTGCATTGTACTCCAGTGCGACTCTAAGGGGAAGGGGGGCGCCATTCCCAGCAACTTGAGTCACAGCCAGATCTCCCACATCCGCACAATCTAAAGTTAATTACCCTCTTGTTTTCCCCCTTAAACATTTATCAATTCTACTAGATTCTGCAATTCTCCCACTACCCATTTCCCCTACTGTCAAAGAGAGAGAAGAAAGAAAAAAAAAGAAAGGAAAAAGAAGGGAGGGAACAGGAAGATTGGGAGGGGGGAAGGGAGAAGGGAGAAGGGAAAAGAAGGAAGGAAAAAGGACAATGACTAAAAATCCAAAAAGAAATAAAGGGAAAATAAACATATAAAAATAAAATTGAAAAATAAAATAAAAAAATAAAAAAAATGGAAAAATGAAAAATAGAAAAATGAGAAGGGAAGGGGAAAAAAAACCCAAGGTAAAAAAACCAAAGGAAACACTAGGTAAAAAATTAATAATAAAGCCTACTTTCTTCCCAAATGGGGAAAAAAAAATATGGAAATCAAAAAATGGGGGAAAAAAAATAAAAATAGGGGAAAAATGGAGAAATTAGAAAAAAAGACCCAAAAAGACAAAAGGAGAAATATGAAAAAAAATTAAAACAGGAATCCACTTTCTTCCCATGTGGTTTCTTCACTCAACCACTCGACGTTGTTGCTCCTGGATCTTCCTCTGAGAGGCCCCATGCAGCTAGCAAGTGTTCTCCTTCTTCTGGGGAATAAATTTTATGAAGGATCCCATCCTTCCAAATCTTGATAAATACTGGAAAGCCCCAGCTATACTTCAAATTGTTTTTTTATAAGAACTGCAGTCACAGGTCGCATTTTTTTCCTCCACTGAGATGTTGCATAGGAAAAATCTTGAAACACTCGGACAGAAGTGCCATTGTAAGAGAGAAGTTCTGGCTTGAATCTTACCACCCTCATGAATTCTTCTTTTTTTGCATAGTTAAGAAATTTCAGTATTATAGGCCTATGCTGAATTTGAGGGCTGCCCAGAAAATGAATTCTCTCAACATCTTCCTCTCTTACAAACTGTGACTTCATAATTGTATTTATCCAGGAAATCACTTCTGCTTTAAGATTGTCTCTTTTCTTTAATGCAAAGTTCATAATCTTGATATTGGAGCGCCTGGAGCTATCTTCAAGGTAGATTACTTTCTTGTTTATTTCCTCCAAACCTTTCTGTTGTTTTTGTATCACATCCTCATTTTGCTTAGCCAGCTTTTCAACCTGAGTCACTCTCTGATCAAAATTCTTAAAATCTGCTTGTATCTTTTCTACTTTAGTATTGAGAGCTTGGAATTCTTTTTTAAAAAATTTACAGTCCTCACTGATCCGTTTGATCTCCTTAGGTAACCCCCCCAGCGCTTCCAAGCCTTCCGTGAGAACGGAGAGTTGTTGTTCTATTTTTTTTTCCATAATATAGCTCGGATCCTCGCCCTGAAGGGCAGATGAGGCTTCAACACGCCGTAATCTTTCAAGGCTACGATCCGATGGTACTGGACGGGTCCACTTAGCTTCCTGCGGAGGTTTAGATTTTTTCCTTCTCATTAAGCAGATTTTTTAAAATATAGACCCAGGTTATAAGACAGGAAAATCATCTTATTAACTCATGGTAGCTTAAAATTGAAAGCGCTTGAGGAGTCAAAAACGAAAGTACTTTGTACCGGCGAGTTATCAAATAATTAACATTCCAGACTGCTCCAGTCTGCAATTAATCACTTTAAAACTACATAGGAAGGTTACTCACAAGTTTTTTGAAGGGAGAACAAGACTTTTAAAGCTGTTTACATTTCGATCGTACGGAGCTCAGCTTTTTTCAGCCGCTCATCAAGCAGCCGGAAGTGACGCCAGCTTCTCCATTTCTGAATCTTTATTTATTGGCATTGCTTCTGTGTTTCATAAGCCCAAAAGTGTACTTCAAAGTTGTTGAAAACATCCAAAAGTCATACAGCTATGGAAAACCTGTAGGAGCAAAGGCTTAAAACAGAAATCCATCCTTGCAGACTTGTGAAAAGCTGCAAGTGTGATTGCTGTCCCAAATGATTACACCTATGAGAAGTTACAAATAAAAGTGCATTTGAAACAAAACTGAAGTTGTAAGCATCATAATCATGTTTCATAATTGCAGGAGCACGTATTCTAAAAATGCAGGAACTTATAGCCTAAAAAGGCAGACTGAGAAGCAGAGACTACATCTCTAAAATACATCATTAAAAATGAAAAACAGCAAAGCTTTAAGTAGTCTTTAGCCTTCAAGCATATTATTGGACACACATGAAGAATAGCGTTCAACGGTCAGCCATGAAAGACATTATTTTGCAAGCAATGAAATCGTGTGTTGACCGTCCTTCAAACCTAATTTTTAAAGCACAATGTATGTTTCTGGATTGCATTTATTCTCCAGCCTCCTTAACTATTTTAGCACTCTAGACATACAGTTTTTCATGTCTTGATAAATTTGCAGGTATTCTTTGGCTGAATTTTATGAAATTGTTTCTACTTCCAGTGTTTAGGTGACCAATCTGCAGCTTTAGTGGGACAAATGTGCTTCAAGGATGGTCAAGCAAAAAACACGTAAGTTTTAACATGAGAACTGTGAATGTATTAATTCAGCTGCAGATCTGAGACAATGACAAAAGTAAGCAACACTTCAGATACTGCTGGCCATTTCTAAGGATAAGCAGCATGAAATAGTCCGTATAGCATAGTCACTAAGTGATTAAACTATATAAACCAAGAAAACCCTGGTTTGAATCTTGCTTCATACTGAGCTAGAGAAATTCTCTCCCCTAACACATACCAGGGCTTATTTTATTATCCATAATAATATTAGTTAGTTATCCATAAATGTGTGGAGAAGAGAACACCCCACCTTTGTTTTCCAGAATTCTACTGGTTTTATTGCAAGAGTTAGTGTGTGGCCTTACATTCCATTTAAGGCCTAGCCAATGTACCAGCAGCTCATTCCCTTCAGCTTGTTTTCGTCTTTAAAGGTTGGACTCTAAAATAGAAAGTATACATCCAGTACACCTAAGTTGTTTCCGCTCAGCCTGACTACTGAGCAAACTAATCATGTCAGGTCAACCATAGCAGAGTACAGTGGTACCTCTACTTGCGAACGGCTCTACATATAAGCAGTTTGACTTAAGAGCAGAAAACCGTTGGCATTTTAACCGCTGCCTTACCTATTTTAGATGCGGTCTGCTCTACCTTATTTATTTTTTAAATTTTTTTTACATTGTTTCCATTTTTAAAATATGGATGCTCTACTTACAAGTTGTTCGACTTATGAGCATGCATTCAGAATGGAATAAACTCATAAGTAGAGGCACCACTGTATTGGGAAACACATTTTGTGCAAGCTGTGTGAAACAATGTGGCCCACTCCTTGAGTGAATGCAATAATTAAAATATATACCAATGCTTTGAACTACATGACCTAACTCTGCACAGTTAGCTGCTATTCCAGAATGAATTAAGGATATTGTTGGTGGCTGGAAAACACAGAGGAGGGTGAGCTGCTATGCTTTCCCACTATTAACAGATTCACTATGATTTGGCCAATCTTCGGAATGCCTGCTACATTTCTTTGCAGTAGAATTTAATTTCTACTCTACAGATTACATTTGCCACTATTTTGTTGTTCCAACTAAGTTTACCACATATGTGTGTTGTAGTTCATATAACTGATACTATTTTTCTTGATGATATGTCTCTTCTATTTGCTGCTGTGTTAAAATTATCATTTTTTGGTCATTTTGACTACAGGTATGGAACAGGCTGCTTTTTACTCTGCAATACTGGTCAAAAGGTGAGCACAGTGAATGGAAACCACTTGAAGCACTGGCAAATACCTACTTGTTGAAAAGAAAACTTTTCTGCTGTGTCATGCTCAGGGAAGGGAAGAAAAGAAAGACATTCTGGTTGAATGCTCTGTATAACTTAGCTTGTAATAAAAATTCATAAAGTGAAGAAGAAGAAACGTTGCATGCTAGAAATCTATAGACAATTATTCAATGCGTAAGATAACTGGGAAATGATACTGGCATACACACAACTTTGTTCCAATAGGTATCTTTTTTGGCTAGACACTGTATTTCTGTGAAGTTCATACTGTAGGTATGCATCTGATAGAAGTCACAGTCCTTTTGTTTATTCCAGAATTTCAAAATGTAAATGACCTCTCATAAACACCTCTCCTAAGATAGAAATGGACACATTCTTGCTTCCCATCTCTGTGCAGTAGCTTATTGCATGAAGCAATAATTAGAAATAAGTAATATTTTCCAAATCAAATAGCTTTGATTACCAGCGTCTTTTTGGTTTTATTTTTAGCCTGCCTTTTCAGAGCATGGTCTTGTGACAACAGTGGCTTACAAACTGGGCAGAGACAAACCTGTATATTATGCTTTAGAGGTAGGTGTTAATGTTACTTTTATATTATAGTTTTTAGAAATATAATTCATTTTTGGTTTATTGGTTTTTTGTTATATACTCCTGTGAGGGAAACTTCTCAGAAGGGAAGAGAGGGACCCTTGCACGCTCAGACGAGTGGCTGTAGAAGCAAGGGCGGAAAGGGGAGCCTGAGAAACAACCAACATTGTCACCTGTGGAGAGGGTTATGTTATGGAAGGGATATTATAACGCCCTCAAAATAATTGAGCAACAGAAAGAAAGGGAGAAGGAAGAGAACCCGGGATCAACAGGAAGTGAAGAGAAGGACATGGCGGGAAAGTCTGACCAATCCGCTCCCATGGAGGTGGGGTTTGGGACTTGTAAGAAGGGAAAGAAACGGGTGCTTCCAGAAGGATGGGAGTGGGTGTGGATGGAGGATCCCTGGACAGGGAATTGGGAGCAAATGATGATGCCCCATAAGGAGGCTGAGAGTTATAGACGCCGGGCCCACAAACAAGGGTGCTCCTATTGGGGAGAAAAGGAGTACCGGGAATACAACAGAAAACACAAGGAGATCCGCAAAGAGATTGAGCTGGAAGAATGGCTGGCAAAGATCCGGATGGAAGCCGAGACCGGGAAACTGGACCCCCGAGAGGACTTGACCCAGAGACCCGACTATCCTTTACGTACACCCCAGCGGAGACGCCCTGGTCCCAGGTCCACTTTGGAAGTTGGGGTACAAGTGGGAAAACCCAAACCCTCCATGAAGGAGTTTGGGATAAAAGTGGAGGGGCTGAGGCTCTCAGAGAGGGAGGAGGAGATCAGTGGTGGAGCCGGCTGCCTCAGGTGATGGTGGGGAACTTGATCACATTCTAGAAACCCCAACCTATGGAGGGAAAAATAACCCATTCATGTCTGATGTTAAAGATGTTGAAACTGTAGTTAGAAGAAAAACTTTATAAAAGTTCTGTTTGTTCATTCCGAGAGATGCCTTCTTTAAAGTTTGAAGGGCAGGAAGCCTGGGCTAAGACAGAACCCTCACAACTCTATTAGAATGATGCAATATACTGGAAATGGAATAGTTGAGATAGCTTAGGTTGTTGAGTTCTTCTGTGGTTCAAAGAAAACATGTGTGTTCTAATATGTAGTTGTTTTATGCTTGACAACTTACTCCTGAATAGATGAATGGACTCTGCTGAGATATTAGGTAAGATCCTGCAAGCTGCTCCTATTTGTGATATTGGAAGGGGCTGTTCCACCTTTTCTAGAACATAGGAACACACCAAATTGTTCATTGACATCTGAAAAAAGCTCCAGAACAGGGCTTTTGGTTTGCTTGTTTGTTTTGATTTGGTTTTGAGTTTGGTTTGGTTTTGGTAATGTGGAGAGTTGGAGTTGCATAAGAAAAGAGAAGGTCATGTTGCTAATGTAACTGTCTTTGATGCAGTGTGATTATGTGAAAATTTTATATCATAGCATTATCTGGTGGGATAAAATGAACACCATGTGGATATAAACCAACTTTGTTTTAGTCCTTGACCTAGTGATAAATGTTCATGGGATCACAACTGTTCTTCTCTCCCCATCTTCAGCGCTGTGTAGTTGTTTGACATGTATCTTTGAGGTGACTATCATGAGTCCAGCAAGTGCCCAAAAAATGGAATGGAAAAAAAAGTTTGCCTCGATTTTTGTGATTTGCTTGTCACAATGTTGTGTTCCGGGTCTGCAAGCGAAATAACAGATAAATATTTTTGGTCTGCCTTTGTTTTAGGGTTCTGTTGCCATTGGGGGTGCTGTTGTTCGTTGGCTGAGGGATAACCTTGGTATTGCAAAGTCTTCAGATGAAGTTGGTGAGTTAGCCATAACTTGTCTTAAGTGCTCTGATTTAGTAAATAGTGCAGTGATCTTTCTCTTGCATAGGATGTAAAAACCTGACATGCTTTTTTCGTGTATTAAGGGATATACAATGACTATATGCTTGACTTCAATGAATATGGTAGCCCAATATACTACAGAACTAGTAGTGAGAACTTAAAAAGAAGGTCAGACTCTAAACACAGGGTTTGTATTATGTACCATGGTTAATTTACATGGTGTCAGGCTGACTGCACAATTGAATCCATGGCCAGAAATGTGTCTTGAGACACATCACAAAAAGTTTGTAATTAGCTATAGCAAGCCACACAAACAAGTTACACAAAACTTGCACAAAGGATTCTTACTGATTTATTACTTTTCACTGAGCCTCCAGCCTTTTCAAATTTTTATAACATCTTACTTTTTTAGTCTTATTGACTGGGGAGCTTTTTAAACTCTCCTGCAGCTATTGTTTTTAATCTTGTTTCTTACTGTATTATATTGTATAGTACTTTTATAGTATTTTATAGGTATTGTGTTGTTTTACATTGTATTGCTTTTATTGTATTTTTTTTTAATTTGTTGTAAGGCGCCTGGGGTCCCTTTGGGGAGAAAGGTGGCGTAAAAATTAAGTTGTTGTTGTTGTTGTTGTTTGTTGTTACTTTTTCAATCAGAAGACAACAATCAGGATATTATAATTTTTTTTAAAGCACTTGCCTATATAGTAAATTGTTTTAATTGTTCTAGGTGAACGACTGAAATCCTGCTGCTTAGTATAGTAAGTTTCAACTAGAGTTGACCAATTGTATCAATGGCAATGTAGTGAGTGATCTGCTCCATAAATTCAGGTGATTCAATGGGCCTACCTTAGTTGCAACTTACTATGCTAAGCAATAAGATTTCAGCCAGAATAGTTATATTGTCTAATTTTTTTCTTAGGAGCACTGCTAAATTCATGTAGCCATTAATTATCCAGCCTACCTGGAAAACACCAGGTACATTAAGCAGCTTCTTAATAAAACACTGAAGACATGGCCCTTAAATCTGCTGTGCTTTATTTTGCATTTGGTTTTTAGAAAAACTTGCTGCTGATGTGGGCACTTCTTATGGCTGCTACTTTGTCCCAGCTTTCTCAGGTTTATATGCGCCATACTGGGAACCTAGTGCAAGAGGGTAAGAACTGTTCAAATTAAAACATGGAAATATCATGGCATTCTGATCTGAAAAGAAGAGTTGTATTTGAGACTGAGAGGACAGTTTGCCTTTGTACTAGTAGAGAGTGTGTGTCTCACAGCCATAACAACTAAACCGCATGTGATGGTTGTATACTGTGTGATTGTAGTCTGTGGAGAACATATATGGAGCAGGAGGAGGTTAGCTTTAAGTTTAAAAGGTGCCTGCATATGGGATGCTGTATAGTTGTTGAGCTCTTTTTATTTTGCGACACTTTACCAGTTGCCCTTGGATGACCTGCAATACCAGAAGTGAACCAAACTGGGGGAAAAGAAGCTCTTAAAGAGAAAGACCTAGAACTGAAAGGAAGATGGATTGGGTTAGCACCATCTGCCTTTCTTATTCTTAAATTAGACACTATTCACTAATCCTGTGGTTTGGTTATTTAAACTAGGGGCTCAGTGAAACAAAGGTGCTGTGAAAACCACATGGTATTATATCTTATTAAAAATGTTTTCTCTTCTAAAGCAGTTTTTGCTTTCTCCCTTCTTTTACAGAATTATCTGTGGCCTTACTCAGTTTACAAACAAAAAACACATTGCCTTTGCTGCACTAGAGGCTGTTTGCTTTCAAACACGAGAGGTATGGATGAGACACCTGGGATGGGCTGCTTGAGGTTAAATGTCTCTGGGTCTCTGTCCTTGTTGTCCACTTGGTTGAATATATTTTTGAACCATAATTCATTTCACTTTCTGGGAACCATACTTTTTTCTAAAGCAATAAACAGGATTTTAAATATAAATGTCACAAAGATTTCAGTTTCATCCAGCATAGGTTCTCAAAGCTGCCACAAACAGGATTTTGTTTAGACTAGTCCTTTTTTGTTTAAATGTCATCTGTGCTGAGCACGGAATGCTTCTATAATGCTGATGACAATAACTTGCAATCACATTCTTCTAGCACCTTTATAAAGACTGATGTTTTTCTTCCTGTTGAAAAGGTTCATGTGAAATTTTTAAACATATAAATGGTTTGTTTCAAGATTTTGGATGCAATGAACAAAGACTGTGGGATACCACTAAGCCAGCTACAAGTTGATGGAGGAATGACCAATAATAAGATCCTTATGCAACTCCAAGCTGACATTCTCTGTATTCCAGTAGGTAAGAGAACTGTCTGAATGTTTTATGTGTTACTTCTAAAACCAAAGGAAATTAGCTGTTCACATATTTAAAAATAATAACGACACAAAACTTGCTGCTCTCTGTGTTGAAACTTTTCAATTCAAGAATTTTATCAGCATTCAGGGATCTACTAGCTTTTGGATGTCAGTTCTGTATGCAATATATGCCCTTCAAGACACTTTCATGACAATTTCAATATCTATCACAAATAATTTTTGCTTTATGGGTCTCTACGAATGTTCAAAATTCTGCAACAATTTCACTGGATCTACATAACTGTTATGAGTCCTACGTAAGCCACAATCTGAATTTGCCTAGTCGTTGAAAATGCTTATTTCTAATCAAATGCAATAAAATGCCATATATTTTAAACCCAACAATGCATTCTTCTGGGGATAGGAACTTAACCCTGCTACGTGCTTGCTTGAAAGACTAAGAGTGAAGTAACCACACTTTTTGCTGAGCTAGACTGGAGCTATACATTGCAGGTAACCACAGTTAAGTCTTTACTGTGGATTGCCTGCAGTTTGGAGCAAAAATGCACCAATTGCATGGACGTTTTAATACAATGAAAACAGTCATTGGCTGTGCGCCCCCCCCAAACAAGATCAATGCTAGATGGCCAAGACTGACCACCTGGCCATGTTGTTTTTTCTTGGGGAGTCAGCTTCAGCAGCTCCATTTCTACTACAAGGCTGCATTCCTGGCAGGTGGTTGGACCGCAGCTGCCAGTGAGTACATGCTGGGAGCAGGGGTGGCAGCAAAGGCTTCCCTAACCCCACAAGACACCTTGGGCCTAATCATCGTTGCCAGCACTGCAGTTCCCCACCTCCACTGTTATCCACTCCCCCCTCCCCAGGCAAGCAAGCCCTGCAGAAGAGGAAGGTCTCTCCTGTAAGCCTTACTGCACTTTAAAACAGTGCACAGTGCTCACTATATTAAAGTGCAGTGAGGTTTATGTCATGCGAAGTGACAAAAGTCATTTCGCATTGACACCAGTTTGAGGCAAACATGTAATTCTGGCCCCCATTTTCTGCATCTTATTGCTCGTAAACCAGGCCGTGGAATATCTTTTGTTGCTGTATAAATGAGATGTATGCTTGGTTTTAATCAAGAAACTAATTTGCTGTTAGCAGATTTTTCTATGTTAAATAGCTAAAAGAAGTATTATATACTGTAAAAGGACATTCCTAGACCAAAAGATGAAAATGAAGAGAACATGCTGCTGTATGTTCTTCGTAATGTGGAAAGTTCTTATTAAGGGATTTCCAACCAGGCCTGTACTGGGAGGGGCTACTTAGTCTACCTGCCCGGCTGAGGCATGCTGGCTGGTGGCCATGCTGGCCATATTGGGCATTGGCAGCTCATCTGTCCGTATTGGCCAGCGGCTGACCATTGGGTCAGCTGACCACCAGGAAAAACCACAGGTGGATCTCCGGGGTCTTTCCCCTGGCGGCTCGAACTCGTCCACCCTCCCCTTGAGGAGAATGAGATTAGCTGGTTGCATAAGGGCTGGATTGGAATTTTTGGCCACCACTTTGAGCGGCAGTGTGTTTTCACCCATCTCATTCTCTTCTCTATGGGACTCAACCTACTGTCACCGGTCACACTTGGCAGTAAGGGCAAGCGGCAAAAAGGCCCTTAGGGTAATAGCAGCTAATAGTGCTTTGTACAAGGGCAGCCCTTAAAATCCCAAATTAGGCGTAGAAATAGATAGACAGTATATAGTAATTTATGACCCTTGACATCACTTGCCCTTTTAGGTCCCCCTTGTAGGACTCAACAGTAGGAGAAATAGTCCAATAAAGCATTAATAAAAGTGTGGTCTATTATTAATCCCAAACAATGTGTCTTGTCTCTTTATTTTGGGCTGGGTGGGCAAAGCCATTAATAAACACTCGGTCCTTATTTCTATTTTATTAGTAAAGCCTTCTATGCCTGAAACCACAGCACTCGGAGCAGCTATGGCAGCTGGAGCTGCAGAAGGAGTGGGAGTTTGGAGCCTCAATCTTGATGACCTTACAGCAGTAACGTGTGAATGCTTTGAGCCAAAGATCAATCCAGAGGGTAAGAAAGGAAATTAATATCCAATCTCCTTTATTAAATGTACATTGACCCATGTCCCAAGTCAATTTGTATCACCAGCAAGGGCTACTGAAATTGCCTGCATCCATGTAGTTGGACTAGCACAGTGAGTTTGGGGTCTGTCCTGCAGCAAATGTTCGGTTGCGGTTCATTGTAGTTTTCATGGAAGAGACAACCTACCATAGGATTTGGTGGTGGTTTCTATGTCACATGCAGAGTATTTTTGAAATAAGGGTTATAATTTAGGATGAACGTATTTCCTGTGATTTCAGAAAGCGAGTATCGCTATAGCCGGTGGAAAAAAGCAGTTAAGAGGTCAATGGGCTGGGAGACATCCGAACCTCAAGGAAATGGTAAGCCACTGCTGTTTATCCCTGGCTTTTGAAGTTCCTGTTGGTTCAAAATATTATTTTGAAACTAGACCTTCTTCCTGTTAATCTGCCTTCCTTAAGAAGGAAAACTAAGCTATCAGCAGCTGCAAGCAAAGAGCAAACTGTTACTGTCATCATCATAACTACTGCTCCTATTGTTTCAGTTTCAGTTTCTGCCCTATATACTATTATTTCCCTTTATATCCTCCCTTTTAGGAGTACAGGGCAGCTAACAATCTAGAAAAAGCACCTCTGTTTACGAGTTTAATCTGTTCCGAATGCATGCTCTTAAGACAAACAACTCTTAAGTATAGCAGCCCTATCTAAAATACTACTACTACTACTACTACTACTACTACTACTACTACTACTACTA
>JAHTLZ010003399.1:6051192-6075508 GCA_023846285.1 Phrynocephalus versicolor
TAATAATAATAATAATAATAATAATAATAATAATAATAATAATAATAATAATAATAATAATGGTGTTGCAGAGCATTTTAAGCTCTGGGTTTTGGGGAAATGGTTAAATGTTCTTCCGTTAGCGCCAAGAGACTTTGTATAAAGTTGGGAACAAAATAGGAACCTTAAAAATTCCATACTCCAGCTACTGTGGTGTGGAACTTTACAACGTCTCTGTAATGCAAAGCATGTTTGAATTGGTCAGGGATCCATATTGCTTATTTTAGATAAGATGAATGCTTGTTTGAAAAATGAGACAGTTGGTTTCAATCACCTCCACATTTCCTGATGTGAGGTGGGTATATCTAAGTGCTAATGAGAACCACTGAACTAGATGCTGTACTTTGTTCCTGAAGGCACTTTTAATGTTTGCTAAACAGTTTTATTACTGCTTAACCTTATGTTGCTTATAGTGCAGTCTTATGGTTGTCTATTCAGAATAAGCCCTCCTGAGTAAAATGGGTGTTACTTCTAGGTAAATATTTTAGTATTGCTACTTCAATATCTATGCAGAATTCTAGGTTCTAGATCATGGTACATGGTACATTTCAGTACATTTGTAATTCATTACTGAGCTAAAGAAATGTTAGTCATTTTGTGTTTTCGGTCTCAATGTGAATAATGGTGGGTACGTATTTCCGTTTCTGCAAGTGTCTTATGTGTGATCGAACAGACACATTGTATGACTCAGAGTATGCATAATGCCCATATTACATAATGCCTCACACACAGGTAGGTTTGACGGTTTTACTAATATCCATGGTGGATTTTGAAACTGTAATAATATTTGAATCTTGGACCTCAACTTGTTTTAGGAATTCTCTGCTGTCTATTACATTACATTGGTTTTGAACATTGGCACAGGTTGCAAGGTTGGAATATGCTAAAGCAATCAATGCTTAGCCAATCTCAAACTATTATTGTAACCTACAATGTCTATACCATTTTGCTAGTGTTGCTGATTTCTTATAATCATAGATCAATCAATAATAAATGAATAAATAAATAAATATTCATGTGATTCTTAAATAGTATAATTTACATATATCTCTCTTTTGGTTTGCTTGACTGGATCCTCTTCTTCTGGATGACAACAGGTGAAACTAGTATCTTCTGTAGTCTGCCTTTGGGCTTTTTTATAATCAGTAGCCTCTTAATGTTAATCGGAGCAAAGTACATCTCAGGTTAGTTGATTTTTGAACTGCTGCTTTGTTTTACTCCTTTGTCAGTTTGTAAGATGCTATTCAGTATATGTGAAGAAATACCTACCAGTTCTAAAGAAATTTATTGAATTTATTTATCTGGCACCATTAATACTCATCCAGGTAGACATGCTTTTTAACATCCTAGGATTCATGTGTTATTGCAGAAGTCATACAAAACTACCCTACAAAGTAGGAATTATACAACATTCTCTTCTGTAGAGTGGTAAACAGTGTAATGTATTTTCAACCCCCTCTCATATACATTTTAAATAAACAAACAAGCAAAAGGATAAAAATATCCCAACAAAATGGATTGTATTCTGCCATTAGGGTACCCTTTTTTTCTATGCAATGGTTGGACTTCTACTGGTATGGTCCTAACAAGGTTTATGTACCTTGTCATCATTAAGTGTGGCTAATCAATGAAATGTCAGGGTGCATTTCAGAAGCACAATCTCATGCATGACCAGGCATGTGGCTGATAAATGTTACAGCACTTCATCAATTAGGCACAAGTCTGTAAAGCTAACAGTGGCGTATTTTGGTTCCAGAGACCAGCTTGTTTACAGTGTGGTGGCAACCGTCACTGAATTGTATATCTATACTAAATGGAATATGTTGGGAGGCATCATTTTCACCAGTTAAGATATGACAGAAGACTTCTGTTGGCAAATACTCTTAGCACTATTTGCCAGAAAGAGGGATTCATCTCCCCTCTCTTATTGTTTTAAGAAAACCAGCAGCTGATATACTTTATAAGGGAAATTTATTTTCCACAAAACCATTAATTCTAGATCTTGTTACAAATATTTTTTTAAAAGCTGTTTTTTCTTCTTCTGGATTAATGCTGATTCCACTCAGAGTAGCTGTGCAGCTAGATGGAGTGGTATATAAATTTAATAAATAAATAAATAAATAACTCTTATGCTTAGATTCTTTTAGATCATTTTGCTTCTGCACTCACAAATGAACCTGTGGACATAAAGCATAAATTAAACCCTGCAGTATGTGAGAAAATAAACTAGAAATCGTTCACTTATTGCAGTCATTTTAATCTGCCTGGATGGGCACTAATTTCTGTAGAATTTATAGCACAATCACATCCTAATTAAATCACATAGAAATTTATTAGCTGTAATTGCACTTACTGAAATCCAGTTGGTGTAGGTGTGCTGTGTAAAAGATGATGATATCATCACCCAGTGCATTAAATATTATTTTAATTAAATGTAAAACTTCCTATCTGCTCTTTCAGGTTTTGGGACTCTACGGGGAAGCCCTTAGAAAGGGGTGGGAGGAGCCTTTAGTCAGAAGATTGCCACTGGCCACCCCACAACCATCAACAGCAATCCAGCAATAATGTTCTGATTTTAAAAGTTTCCTAGCCCCATCTGGAGTTTCCCAAAGGTTTCCCCAAAGGAGCCTTAGAAAGCCCTAGACTCTGAAGAGGGAGGAAAGGCACTTTTAAATGTAACTAAAATGAAATTTTAATTAAAATTAAAATGAAAATTAAAGGTCATCATCACCATTTATATAAGACAGGTGCATCATCTGGATTTCAGCTACTGTAACAGTTGAGCAAACTGTGTGAAGATGTTTTTGTATACAATAAGGAGTAATTAGCTGCTGCTGGGGTTGTTAAAGCTTGTGCTCACAGCAAGTTAGAGAGATGATCTTCGTTTTGGGTTAATGGACCCAAAAAGCAGTATAGGTTGAGTGAGATAGGTCGAGGAATTAACTGTGTCATTCTGTAACAAGAAGTCCTTTTACTGTTTCAAAGCATGCAGTATTCTTTCTGCTTTCCTGTCTTTTAATTCACTGCCCAGAGAAACCATAAAAAGCAGATTATATTTTCCTCATAGATCAGAGATGTTTGACCCATATGCATTTGTGTGTGTACATAAGGAAGGGGACAGAAAGCTTAATTGCTGTGAGGAACTGATTTGCCTGTGATTCTGCTTGCAGTAAAACTGAGATCATTTGTATGTCTCTGCTTCTGACTTATTTAAAAAAAATTCAGATGCACTATGTCATCGAAATGCATTGCACAACTTATTTCAAAAGCTTTAATGTTGTGAAATATATGCAGCGATCGTTTGGATCCAAGAACTGATTTCTCAAGGATGTTATTTCAAATACTAGTTGTCGGTTACATATAGTACACCAATGACTAAATAGGAAAAAAAGGTCAATGCCAACATTATTCTTCTATCTTTTATTTAAAGGCTTGGGTCGTTGCTCTCAAAAGAAAGTAATTCTTGAAAGTTATTCATTTTCTAATTGGCAGCAGCTACTCACTGAAGGTCTTATCTCTACTGGGTTTTTGTTTTTGTTTTTGTTTATTTATTTATTTAGGAATATCTGTTTACAATTTTGCACATGCTATGCATGTTCCATTAAAGCATCTAAAGATGATAAAAGCATAGTGTACTTCAGTACATAGTATAAATTCTTTGGATGAGGTCTAGTTGCTTGGAAGTGGTAAACTTGATAGAATTAAATTATTACAGTTAGGAGCATTAGTACATTAAATTATAACAGTTAGGAGCAATAATTAAATTATTACAGTTTATAGATTTGCGACAGGTTGTGTGAAGCTTCCTCTCCTGCAAAACAAAAACTGCGGAACCCTTAGGCATGTCTACACTTCCCCTTTATCTGGCTTTGTGGTACAAATTACTTTCTTGTCCAGGATACCCTTATCAGAGTATAGTTTGGGCATTCTGATGGACTTTCTGCAGGAGAAGATCCTGCTGGATATTGTCCACCCTCACCAATCAAATCCACATTTTGTGTTTTGCATCACTGTTGCATTAATGAAGGTACATTGTGGAAATTCCATGACTAAGCCCTAATGTGCTGAACAGAACAGTGTGACTAAAGTTACTGCCTGTCTCGGCAGAGAGAATTTTAGAACATCGCACACCCTCCATATACAGAGAACTCTTATTTTCACAGATGTTTACTAAGAACTATCGGTTACAAAAGCACTAACTCTGTGCACGGGTCTCTGTGTGATAAAATAAGTGTCAATGGAACACCCTTCTGGTGTTTACGTACAGCTAGAGCAATTAAAAACAGAACCAGCATTGAAATCTAATTAAGAAAAAAAACATAATAATAAAGTACAGTGGTACCTCATCTTACGAATTTAATCCGTTCCGAATGCATGCTCTGAAGTCGAAATACTCTTAAGTCAGGGTACCTATCTAAAAAAAAAAAAATTAAGTTAAAAATGAAAAAATGTAAGTCAAGCAGACCATATCTAAAATTTGTAAGGTGGTAGTTAAAATGCCAATAGTTTTCTGCTCTTAAGTTGAATTGCTCTTAAGTCGGGGTACCACTAATAAAGGCAGACAGAGTACAAGTAACAGCAAGCATGTGCCTGAAGAGGCAGATCTCCATAAATATGGCAAAATGAGATAATAATAGCAACAATAATGATAATCTTGAGACTGCAGAGTTGGAAGGGGCCCTGTGGATCATCAAGTCTAGCACCTGTCAAGGACGGAACAGTGGGGAATCAAACCTCCAACCTCTGGCTCTATAGCTGGAGGCCTAAACCACTGACCTATCTAGCAAATTAAGATACTAATCCAGTCTGTCACTTTAGAGGTATCCTATGAAAGGGCTTCATTCTTTTTTTTATTAGTCATGATTATAGCTCGGAAGCAAAATACGTAGGTCTTTCCCTCAAATCATAAGACATGGACAAAGCCACTTGGGGCAATGTACTATCTAAGTACAATGAACCCTCGTGTAATAAACGGTTTGTATAACATAAAATCTGTACAACATAAAAAATTCTGGAGGTAGGGGAAATTTGCTTAACAGAATCGCCTTTGGGGCGAATCTGTACAACATAAAAATGTTTGTGATTAGGGATTACTCTGTTTTCAATGCATTCTTATGAGAAATGTGTATAAAGGAACATTTGCTTAACATAATTTCATTTGGAACGAATTAATTCCTTTATACAAGGTACCACTGTTATCCCTAATGCAGCCCTTGCAGGAGAGGTGGCAATACAATCCTTAAATGAGTAAATGAGTGCATTTTATGATTGCCAAGTGACTACATTTATTGTAACCCATGCTGTTTCCACATAAGAGCATTTTAGGTGTTGCAATGAACTGCAATGACAA
Source organism: Phrynocephalus versicolor (assembly GCA_023846285.1). Lineage (NCBI taxonomy): Eukaryota > Metazoa > Chordata > Lepidosauria > Squamata > Agamidae > Phrynocephalus > Phrynocephalus versicolor. Next base: position 6,056,582 of record JAHTLZ010003399.1, read on the forward strand.
CTGTGTTCTTCTTTTTAAGGTAACTACAGTAAATGAGGCTCTTCGGTGAATTTCAAGGATACTGCAACATCTGAAGAGAGTTTGGTGCTCTTTTCCAGCAAAAAAGTGGCATTGCTTTGACTCAATCACTGTTGAAATAACTTGTGGCTGTTTAGTGAAGGACTCAGAAAGAAACACAGGCAACATTGCTGCAATCTGTTGCTGCTGAACTGGATAGTGAGATAGAAACCTTTGTTAGCTTTCTCACTGCCATCATCTTCTCCAATATTTTGACATGGAAAATTGCTGCACGGAAAAAGCTATAGATTTCTAAAGTTCTTACAGTTTTAGGAACTTGAAAGTGTAGACCAATTTGTAAAGTCACTGTAGGTTTTTTTCCAGTTTCTAGAAAATTTCCCATAACAGTATCTGCCAGAAGTCATCTGTAAAGATGAAGGAAACACCAGTAGTTTTTATCCTGATCAATTTGGCTCATGTAATATTGAAATGTTCACTGGTGCTTTTTTTCTGACCCAAAACCCCATACCAATTAATGACTGAGTTTATGATTTTCTGTTCATGTGCATTATTTATCAGTAGAATATTTATGAGTACACTAAATCCTGTAAGTGCCACATGCTATGTTAAATATGGTTGTTCAATTTTGAAAGTATATTTATTTTTTAAAATGCATACATAGGCATTTAGCCGACTCTACCAATGGGGAACTACACACTTGAGGTATAATAATATTAAATGAATAGCCATGGGAAATGAAGATGTAAAGGCATGAGTTAAGGTATGTAGTAAGTATATTCTATATCAGCTAGTTGTGAAGAAATTCAGGTTTCTTTCTGTCTGTCTGTCTTCTTCTTCATTCCATATAGAAATATGAACCCAATAACTTCTCTGACATCTCAGAGAAGAGGTATTTTTTCCCCTTGGACAGAAATAAGACTAGGTAGGAATGCAAACAATAGTAATATTTTCAAGATTACAATATTCAAAACTATGAAGATTCAAAGTGATGACTAAGACAATTGAGTTTTTATTCTTCACAATAAAGCATTATCAAGTCTTACCTCATCTGGCCATACTCTCTCTCTCTCTCTCTCTCTCCTGGCTCAGACCTTGATCCTTCTCAATACAAGGGTGACCCATGATTCAAAGTAACTAATGCTGTTGGTACTTTACATTTTCTTTCTTTTCTTTCTTTCTTTCTTTCTTTCTTTCTTTCTTTCTTTCTTGTCACAATCATTTGCTGTTTCTGTGTCCCTTTCATTAAAGTTATGTGGCAGAAGGGAGGCTAGTAAGGGCAAACATTCTGTTCAAGAGATTGAGTGTGATGGAGTATTATAAAAACCTTCTTTGCAATCCCTCTGAGCTCCTCCAAATAATGGTACTCCTTCCTGTCCTTTTCTTTTGCTGGAAATACAGTCTGACGCTTGAGAATTTTTGTTAGGCACATACACTATGGTGATTTGGAGCTGAGAACTTGTTTTGAACCATTAAAAGCACTTCAGGAAACTGATCCCTTGGAGATGAATAACATGGCTTATTCACCAAGAAGACAATCTTGGGGAAAGTGTTGTCGAGCTAAATAAAAGGGACTGGTTTCATCCCTTTAGCATAAAATTGTTTCATTTTGTAGCTTAGGGTGTGAGCATTCTGACTGACAGCACTATTGCTAACTACGTGCACTAAAGGGAACGTGCATACTCAGATTGTATCCATGTCTGTCATGTGAAATTGCAGTCACTTGTACAAAAGGTGTGCCTTCCAGCACTTGGGAAATAATATCTAGAACTGAAAATTCAAATAACACAGTTCTTCATAGGATTTGTAATATGTTAAATACCTTTTTGTTAAGTGCAATGAAAATGATGATTTCTGAAAGTACTGCATTCTGATGGATTGGTTTGAAATGTAGGACACTCTTGCCATCCGTTGAGCATTGTAATTAACTTTCCTTTGGGTGATAAATACTTCAGCTGTTGGGAGTGTAATAACAAACACAGTTTGGGTTTGTTTCAAGTCTGTTTGCTTAAGATTTGAGAATGGGATCTACGGAATACAAAATCTCAAGCTGGTAATATTAATATAGGCATAATAGGGTTTGGGCACCTATCTGGGAAACAGCGAAAGAAGAGTCCAACTCTCTGGCTGCTGAAAACTACACATAAATTTGATTCAACAAAAAGTCAGGATATTTTAGCCTGTTACATATCCTCAGGATTTTCTCAGGGGATGTTGGAATAACTCAAGATTTAATTGAGTTACTACTACAGTACATGTCCTCTGTCCGGTAACAATCCTGAGATACGAACTTTCCTTTTGCTGTTTGGAAGCAGATCCCTTCCCCATCTCTTTTTCACTATACATATTGGACAAGCCATCATTTTTCCTTGTGCCAGCTTTGTGCTTTCTAGTGCATTGGCAAAGCTGTTTCTCCATGGACAGAAATAGCTTTTCTAGGGACAACACTTTGACAGGCCCGATACATTGCCTCTTCCTGTAAAGCATTGCAATTTGTACTAGGGCCCTGTAATGGACACAAACCTGGGATTATAACTGTCTACTAACTTCAGAGATGCAAGTGGTGCCAAATTCTAGCCTGTTTTTGAAAAAAAAAAGCATCAGAAGCTGAAACAACAAACCTTAAATGAATCTGGGAATCATCTATTACTTGAGCTGCCTTCACTTGGGTTTTGTTGCTGCTTTGTATGACATACTGCAATGGACAGTTACAGCTACAGTTTGTAGGTATATAGAGCATTAAACGGTTTTTGTGAAATTATAATTACTGTTGCAATGTTGTAAATTGTATATAATTTCACTTTTTCTACAAAGCGTAATTAACTATGGAAACCCTGTTTACTTTTTTTGTGAATAGAATCTTGTGATTTTGCTTCTATATACTTTTCTGTTCAGAAATGGACACACTGAAAGTATGTAACAGCAACAAAACTTCTATTGCACTAGTAGGAATAAATGTGATTTAAAGTGTTGTTGATCTTCTCAATTATGTTTGCAGAGGAATCTATGCTTTACTGATCCACTGTTCAAGATAAATAAATCATGTTTTGCTTTACAAAATCTCATAGCAGGATGCTCATTTCTATGTCCCTTTTTTAGAACCTAAAATTAATACAAAGTTTAGATTCCTGAAAGTTTGTTTGCCCCAAAAGCTCTCCAAAATAGGAAAATTTTGATCCAACATGAATTTTTACTTCTAGGTTGTAATCAAGTACAGTCTTTGGGCAAGTTCTTGACTGGATGCTCAAGGAACTCCCTATATTGTTTGTGTTATGGTTTCCATTCTCAACCATAATTGTACATGCAACGCCCCCAATGTGTGAACTAATGTTTGTAAAGAATTGTCAAGAAGAGCTCTGTATCTGGAAGGGAGTGTGTCATGGCCTTCAAAGATGCAAACAACAGCAGTTAAGGGAAGTGGTTCATAAAATGTTAGGTAACATCCAACAGGAGATAAATAGCCATACTGTTGTTATATAAAGGGTCCTACTATCCAAGCAGCTCAGTAGTTTAGGAGCTAGTAATAAATAACCTTTTAAAAGCTTTATAAAATCATAATATTTTCAGGATTACTGGAAACAGGTTATGGATTCACATTCCCAACATTCTCAGCTTATTTATTGGCTTTAAGGCCATGTATCACTAGTCTGCAGTGAGCAGGTGCATTAGCTGATAAGACTCTGGAGGTTGTTCCTCTTTGTGTTGATTTATGGCTCTTTGTTGTTGAGGTGGTGGTGAGTTTCTTTTACTTGGCCTGCACTAAAAAGAATTTAATAACATTGAATGTCGCTTAGTTTTCCAGAAGCAAAAGCTGGTGGGTTTGTCACCCAATGATTCCGACTGCTGTTAAGAGAATGTTGTTTGTAAAAATAAATCTCCGTATTTGACCAGCTGGAGAATTAAGTCTTCTCTTGCCCACATATGGTATGCTGTTATTTGAACACACTGTATTTTGTACAAAATCATTTGCACAGATGTTGATGTCTAGTAGCTACAACTGTGCTTTTCTTCCTTGATAGCATTTTCCATTACTGCATGAATTATTCCCTGAGTAAATGTCATAAGCAACTTATCCTTTTCTTGGAAAAGATTACGGCCATAAACCAGTCTGTGATATAGTGATCCCAGGTTGCTGAGCTTCTCTGTTTAATTTGATGTTTTGTAAGGCAAATTATATTTTCTGTGTGAAACAAGAGTCTTATAAAGTGGCCCTGTGAAAGCTGAGAACTACCAGATGTTTATAATTAAGCAAAAAGGGAGGGAGGTTTGACTTCTGTCCTGCAAGCTTTACCCATTGCCATCCTATTCTTGTCTTTCAGAGGCAGTGAATTAAATGGAGTAAGTTTCCCAACATTTGCCTAGTCTTTAAGCTGGAAACAGGACAAATATTTAGCATCTGCAACTTTCCTAACACTTATATCTCCAAATTCATTTTAGAATTATCACTCCACTCAGTTTAAAAGCTCTCAAACGATTTCAAAATAATCCCATGCTGTGGACCCGGATTTAAACATACTGGAGAAGATCCCTTTAAATCAAGAGGATTGTCAATATAGCTGACTATCCAGCCTCCGGTGTATAAAATGCTAGAAAATTAAGAATAAAATTGCCTGATTCCATTTTTTAAAAAATTGGGCACAGTGATATTAGTAGCAACACATGCCATGCCCTGCTTCCTCATTTGAGTGGGTGACCAGCAGAGGAAGGAAGCATATGCTGGTGGTGGTGAGTTGCTGGTCACTGGGGAGGGGGAGAGAAGTGTGCTGCTGCCTGTGAGTGGTCAAATGTGTGGAGGAGGAAGGGAGTGCACTGCGCCCTCAAAACACCTGTGGAGGCACCATGACAAACGGGGACAAACTGTTGAAACACAGTACCTGCCCATCTCTGAGCAGAACCCTGAATGCAGTTTTTCAGTGACTATCACATAGAGACACTTAGAATTATTAACAATAACTAGTGCAAAGGCATAGAGGAAAAACAACAAAGGGGCAAAATACAAGAAGATATAAGAAATTAGACGGAAATCTAAACCTAGATAAGGAACGCTGAGTGCCCATTAGGGAAGCACATCACCTGGCCAGGAGAAAATGAAGAGAAAGTGGAAACAGTATACTACAAATGTTTATACAGCAGAGATAAAAGTATAATAGACTTTTGAAGAGGAATCCTATGATAAAGAATAATAGAAAGTGAAGTGAAAGCTGTTCTGAATATACAAGGAACAATTAAATAATGAATAGATGGAATAGTAATAGAACTACTTCAAGTCACAGATACTGTACTTTTAAATGATCACATAATATATTTTATATGCATTTGAGAGATGGGCTATGTTTTTGCCCCTGTACCTCCCCTAAAATGAATGTTTTAGAGGAAATAGAATTATATTCAGTGTTTAGATTACAATTAATTTGGAAGTCAGAAAAGAATTGTGCCTACTAGGCTGGATTTGACTTAAATCAAATTGATTTACATAAAGGAACAATCTGATTTTGACTGATTTTTATTTCACAGTATCCACACATAGGTTTTATTTTTAATCTCCATTCAGTCTTTTAGATAAGTAAATGTTATGCTGTATTTCTGGCACAACTTTCAGGTAGATTCTCGCTTAATAGATGAAGTGCTAATAGGCTTTATGGTGGTTCACAAAAGGCTATTCTATCTGACAGATTGGTCTTGGCAATGGAAATGGAGAAAACTTGAAAAATGAATTACATTTTCTAATGAATTTGGCTGATTCGTCAAAATTCCTCAATTTGTATTCATCATAAAGGTCCCCCAATGAATAAAAATTAATGAATTCTTTGCAAATTTTATTTAATTCATTGGGCTATAAAATGCCCCCAAATCACCTAGAGACACTAAATATGGGCAAAGCACCACCTGACTCTCATCTATAATTCCTTCATGTATGGTGAAGATTGGGTTTCCCCAACCCAGTTGGGCACTTTTCTAGAGAGGGCTGCTTTGGGGTTGTGCAACTCAGATGTCTAGAGCCCAATATTCACCAGACTTGGAGAGATGGTAGAGTTGTGGTGGGAAAGACTTTCCAGGGGGGCCTTTTTGGTGGTACACAGCTCAAACATCTGAACCCAAATAATCACCAAACCCTCAGGCCATTTAGAGGAGAGGCAGAGGAAGCATCCCTGAAAATTTGGAGCCTCTAGTTGCCAGGGGGCCTTTAAGAGTATTTTAAGGGGGAGATGAATCAATTCATCGATTTGTCACTAGAAATTCATCAAATCATTGATTCATCCATTCTGACAAATGGCTAATCATGACAAATCACCATTTTTTATTCATTCCCAACTCTACTTGGCTACCATTTTTAACAAAAGAAGCTGTCAAAAATACATGCATGCAAACAATTTATGAATTCCAACCTCAGAGGAGTACCATAATTGCATGTATTTATTAAATTATCAAGTAATTGTGCTAAAGCAGTTTGGGTTAAACTACTGCACAAATTTTAATTAAAATTCACTTACTGTACATAAAAATGAAAGGATTTCATAGAGCCTTATAATTAAATCTCAACAGGGTAGCTGCATTAGAAAATGTCAATGTTTGACCTGCATTAGTTGTGTAATACTAGCTTTTACAGTTGATGGGGAAGAAATATGATGCAGGAGTGTGAAGTTAAAAGAAAAATAATAGTACACCTGAAGCTTCTCTCTGCAAGAGTGGCTATTCATTCACTTCACACTGAGCAGATGATTAACACAATGTATTACTCTAAGTTTTCAGATAAATGAAAGGAATGTATTCACAGTAGTAGGTAACTGCTGTACAATAAAAATAACAAGCTTGAATATATATATTTTAATTGAAACTTTTTAATAAGGCACAATATACAAAACCATAAAACAGTTAAAAACCATCAAACCCTACATAGTAAACATATCAAATGGAATTACTAGTAAGCATAACATATTTTCATAAATTGGCATGATTGGGTGGCGAGGGTGTTGCTAAGAGAATTGGTATGATTTTTAAAAGTACTAAATGAAAGGAAACTAGATTTTATTTTCAAAAAGTCTACACTGGAATTTTGGAACCTCAGTTGACTCAGCCTTCCATCCATCCGAGGTCAGTAAAATGAGTGCCCAGCTTGCTGGGTGTGTATGTGTGCAATGTGTAGCCTGTATACTGTAATTAAAACTGTAAACTGCCCAGAGTCTACTTAAAGTGGTATGGGGCGGTATATTAGCAAGACTGAATATGTTTACAGTACTTTGATACTAGGATCATTGAAAGAGCAGTGCAGCTACATATGAATGTTGTGACAAGAATAGGTTTCAATTGAATGGATTACCTTTTCCTGCCATACTCACTAGGCAAGCCTCCTGCTTGACGGACAGGCCCATGTGCCCCACTGCCAAATGGCTTGATCACTTTGTTACAGTAACACAGAATGTTTTGGCACAGCAACTGAAAAATTATTATTTTGAACACCAGTGGTTTCCGGTACACCTAATGTCAAGTGACACAAGTAGTTCTTGTGTTTCAAATGGTGCATTTTGCTCACAGGGGATCAAACAAATGATCCAAAGACATAAGTTACTCCAAAACCACCAAGCAGTCTAGTAATTTCCATTAGGTGCAAGTTCTGATGTTTTTGGTTTAATAAGCAAGAAACAGTAACTGCATTTGTTACCAGTCAGAGGGTGAGAAAAGTTTGCACAAATCCTTGTTTAACATTTCTCTCATTAACCTTACAAATATAGCAATTAAATTTTGCAGAAATGTTACTATTGATTGTCCAATTTAAACAACTGGATAGGTTTTCTCAGCTGGCCATGCTGGCTAGGAGGTTCAAAAAAAATTAGTCTCCAAACTGATTACAGTTCTGCATCATGAGATAAGGGATGGATGGGAAAAACTGCTGTGGGAGTGAAAGTGAGAGTGACCAAGCAACAAATTAAGTTGGATCTAACAGGTTTAATCATGCTAGAAATTGAATGAATACAAGTTGAGAGATAGAGACCAGTGGGAAAGAATAAATGAACTGGGCAAAAGATGAGGAAGGGCACAAGTGTCAGTCAGAGTTGCGGATACCCCAAATTCTGCAGCTGTATGAAACAATTACAAATAAAAAGCCCCAATGGAAACCTTCAAACTGTCTAGAAAGGAGTGAGGGGAGAGAATGCTGACTGATAACTTGGAGGATGGATTTTTCTTGAAATTCTTAACAAGAGGCCTAGCCTACATAATGCAGTGACACACTTGAGCATATACAGTGGTACCTCGACTTACGAATTTAATCCGTTCTGAAGGCGTGCTCTTAAGTCAAACTACTCTTAAATCGGGGTACCTATCTAAGAAATTGAAAAAATAAGTTTAAAAAATAAAAAAATGTAATATTTGTAAGTCGAGCAGACTGTATCTAAAATTTGTAAGGCAGCAGTTTAAATGCCAAGAGTTTTCCACTCTTAAGTCGAATTGCTCTTAAGTCGAGCTGCTCTTAAGTCAGGGTACCACTGTACATGCTTTTTCCTTCAGCCTGTGTCCAGATATTTCTATACCTTTGTTCTCTGTGGGGCTTTCTTGATGTAACTCTCCAGTTTGTGGAAGGCCTGCAGTTGTTGCTGCTTTTTAGCTGTAGTAGTTCAGATTCTCAATGATTTATATTTTGTTCATAGTGATTGCTGCAGAGAAATGCCGGCTGGAAGCAAACCTGCTGTGTTTTTTTTTAATTAAGTGCTGTCAGGAGTGGAAGCAGACCTCATTCATTGAATTAAAATCTACCAACTGCTGCCATTGTGTAATTTCCATTCATTTCTGTTTGGTTGTCAAATGAAAACTTCCTAGTGGTTTGTGCCTGTTGTGAATGCAAATGTGCTATTTAGATTTTCCATCACCAAATGCCAAATTGCAGATATCCTTGACAGTTTCTATTTTCATTTGCCATTTACCTTAAATCACCACTAATGCACTAGGAAAGTCAGCACCACATATGCTAATTGCTACAAATAACTAAATTCTAAACCCAACACCTTTCTGTAGGCATTTAAATTGCTCTTTTGGAGAAGCAAAGAAAGAATGAAGCATGTATCAGACAAGGGAATAGTCATACCAACTGGGAAAAGCTACCATTAGCAAGTCCACAGCAAAAGCAAAGACACAAATGTGTTTTGGCACCTTTAATATAAATAAATTTCAACCTGTGCTTTTTATGGCTTTAAAATCATTAGCATTCACATGAGATAAATTTGGGGGTGAGGTGTCCAGATTTCACTTCTGCACATAAAGACCATCCGTACACAGCTAAAAGAGAGGGAGCGATGTGAATGCAGTGGTACCTCAACTTACAAGTTTAATCTGTTCCGAATGCATGCTCTTAAGTCAAACTACTCTTAAGTCGGGGTACCTATCTAAAAAAATTCAAAAAAAAAGTTTAAAAAATTTAAAAATGAAAAAAAAACTATTTGTAAGTTGAGCAGACCATATCTAAAATTTGTAAGGCGGCAGTTTAAACGCCAACAATTTTCCACTGTTAAGTCAGGGTACCACTGTATATGGGTTTTCTCCTGCTCACCAGAGAGTCAGTGTACTTACTGGATGGAAGACTTGGGAGACATGAGTTCAAATACTCCTCTCTCTGGGCTATGGACAGTCCCCAATAAACTCACCCCTTAAACTTCTACTTAAATATTATAAGTATCTCACAAGCCTTGGAAACCTTACTAGGGTCAACACAAGTCGATTTGAGGGCACACAACACCACGATTAATAGAAGCTGGCTATGCTATAGCATTTGTACTGGTCTAACTGTGCCACCACTGGGATGCTTGCCTGGAAGGCTTCTGAGGGCCTTTTGCACGAAGACGAAAGAAACAATACTGCAGAAGGCTGGGAGCCTTCTGGCCAATTTCTTTCAAAGTCTCTGTGCTCACTACCTGGGGTTCAATCCCAGGTAGCTGGCTCAGGGTTGACTCAGCCTTCCATCCTTCCGAGGTCAGTAAAAAGAGTACCCAGCTTGCGGGGGGGGTGTATCCTGCATAAATAAACTGCAAACCGCCCGGAGACTACGTTGAAGTGGTATGGGGCAGTATATAAGCAGAACACTGCTTTAAGTTAAGTGCTAGCAGGCGCGGAAGCTGGCGAGGGATGGGATGGCGACGGTTCCCAGCCATCCCCGGGGAGAGCACCAGTGCCTTCGGCGGCGTGGCTCTTGCCGGGTGAACGAACGGCCTCGGGTCGTTCCTTCCCTTTGCCTCCGCGCGACGCTGCTCGCCCGGGCACGGCCGCCAGCTTCAGGGAAGCCAGGGGTCGAGCGGCCGGGCTCCTGTCCTCCAACAAACTGGTCCGCGCCGGCTGCCTAGGCCACCGCAGGCTTCGCGGTGCTGCATAGCATCCCCGAGGGAGGTGGAAGGAGGAGGAGGCAGGGAGCCGCCGGTGTGTTCGACCCCTCCCCAGAAGGAGGAGGAGGAGGAGGGAGCACGGCGGGAAGCCTTTGGAGCACACCGCAGGCCCTCGGCTTATTTACTCGGCAGTAGGTCAGCGCTCTCGGGTGGGGTGGGATGGGATGCGGGGGGGCTTCTCCCCACGAGACAGAGGCTTTTCGCCCGAGGTGTCTCTCGTTCGGCCGCTCTCCACCGCCGGCGCCTTCATTGCGCTCAAAGCAGGAGTGGGGTTGCGGGGGGGGGAGGAGGGAAAGGAAAGGCCGGCGAGAGGAAGAAACCCCTCGCCCATTCTCCCCCCCCCCCAAACGAGGCTTTCCCGCGAGGAAGGGGCGACCCTGCTATAGTGCTATCCTTTGAGCAAGTATGACGCAGGGAGTTATTAAAATAAGACGGGTGCTGGTGGCGGCGGTGGTGGGGAGCTGGGCTGAGCTGATCGCCATCAGCGGTACAGGCAGCTGGCAAGCTAACCGCAGGTCATTCGCCTGAGAAAGGCGGGATGCGCATTTTGTAAATTGGCGTTTATCTTCTGTTTTCTCGGGCTTTTGCTCCCAAGCTGGTGGGCGGCACGGGGATTTAAGCGTCTTCGTTACTAGGCTTCCGGATTTGTATTGGATGTCGCGATAATCACGACCTGTGCGGGTCCGATCACCGCCTTCGCCACAAGGCGGCTGCAAATTCAAGCCTGCCAAGCTAGGAACCTGTCGCTTGTCGCCTTGCCAGGGCTTTCAGCATAGAAACCTACTTGCGGACCTAACCCGTGTGCTTTAAAGCATGGTTTACCATGTCCTTCTTTTCTAGGGGCACCCAGGGACTAGGCAGCTTTCCCAGTGGCTGCACAGGTTGCAATATGACAATTCTAAATCCATTTTGTATAAACCTTAACAAAGTCAATAATGGGAGAGATGCCAAAAATATGTAATATTGTGGTTGATGACTACATGCTGGATGAAAAACTGTACTGGTCAAAGTAAACTGTACACACACACACACACACACACACACACACACACACACACACACACAGAGAGAGGTGGAACATTCATTCTTTTATTCTTAGGGGAGATATATATCCAAGTATAAACCAGAGAAATTCTTTCTTGTTTTCTTTGTTGTCATTTTTATATAGAATTTCAGACTTAGTTGATGAGGGGGAAGCTATGGACTAATTCCAGCAAGCTTTCAGCAAGGCCTACAATATTGTGGACAAACTGCTAAAATTTAGGCCAGTTGATGTTGCTGCTAGGTATGGATATGGAGCTAGTTCATGGACTGTATCTCGAGAGTGGCCACCAATGGTTCCTTGTTATTCTTTTTTCAGAGTTCTTGAAATTCTCCTAGAAGTACAAACATCTGGCATGTGGTTGTGCAGTCAGGGGCTTTAACCCCTTAAGCCAGGGGTGCCCAAACTTTTTGTAAGGAGGGCCATATTTGGTGGCTGAGAATGTGTCAGGGGCCGGTTGCTCCCCGACCCTGCCACCCCACTGCAAGCCCCACCCACTTTCTTTTAAAAAAACATGGGGTGAAGGAGGGGGAGGGAGGGGTGGGCCAGCCAGCTGGGGGCCAATCTGAATGGCCTGGCGGGCCAGATTTGCCCCCCCCCCCGGGGCGGACTTTGGGCAGGCCTGCCTTAAGCTATCAAAAATGAGACAAGCAACCACCTCAGTTGTTTTGTTCATAATGAGTAGTTAAAATCAAAATAAACCAGTGTAGTGATAAGTCAGAAAGGTGCTGAGCAACTACTGTACTCCCATCCAGTGGCTGAAATCCTGTTTTTGCAAGTACTGTACATCCATGAATGAGACAGTAAGAGACAGTTTTTGGAAAATAAAATTTTCCTACCATGTCCTGCTATTCCCATGTGACCATTTTCATTGTTTGGAAGCTATTGGAAATGCACAATGGTAGGTGAACGTGTTTAATTACCTAAAGCCATTGCTGCTGGTAATGTCACTCAGGTGGCTACAGTTTTCAGCAATTAGTCCAGCTTCCTCTCCCACAGCTCCCACAGCATCCAAATGATAAACAGATTACATGGGAACTGCAGATTGAAGTATGGAATGTTTAGTTTCCAAAAACCACCTCTGCTGATGAAATTATCAGCCTTCCATGGGTGTAGTTGTCTCACATTATTGGAGAAAAATATGTCTACTCATTAGAATGCATAATGTGTTTGCTTATTTTAAGGTTTTTATATTTAACCCTTCAGCCCAAAAGCTTCACAAAGGTACTTACAAGGTGAGAATTAGAGAAATATCAGGGCTTGCCCAGAAATTTACAATGCAAGACATGACAAATGAGGAATAAGGAGTGGGAGGCAAGAACACGGAGAATGTATTCAGTGCTATAATGATCAAGCTGAATGGGATGCATCAACCTACTTCCTGACAGATAAAGGAAAGTGCACAGATGTCTTCCTCTTTCATTGCTTGGTCTCTTTTGCACTGTCCCTTAGCAATCAGATGCTAAATGCTGCCATCAGCTGCTATTGAAGCAAACACCTAGAAAAATTTTGACCTCATGCAGTGTGCAGGACGCCAGGCCTTCATCATGCTGCCCTTTGGTTGCTCAGTTGAACCCATGTGCAATTGCTATTGGCAGCTGGAAGGAGGAAGTCTCTATGGTGCATCTCAGACCAGACATAATGAAAGTGTGTCTGCCTGCTGTTCTTCTGTGACAGAAGCAGTTAAGTGCTTTGGGGAGGCCTGGCTTTCAGTAACCGGTAGGAGAACCATGGGGAACTACCCAGCTTCTGATCATCTTCTTCTGTGACCAATACAGAGAAGTACTGCAGAACATGAACAAAAGACTTGTGCCAATAATGCAGTCAAATAGGCTGGTTTATAATTACTGGTATGTTGTAAACAGTTAACAAAGACATGCTGATAAGGGCATGGAAGAACCAGAAACCAAGATAATTCAGGCTTTACATTCTCTGCAGTACATTCTCCAGTCATTAGAAGACAATTTGGTTCAGATTTCCCATAACAGCCAGCAGCATTGTTGAACTGTTTGTGATAAATAGCTCCAGATGCTTTTAAAATGAATGGACGTTTTACTAAAGGGTGTTTGGGGAACAATAAAAGACAAACCCCTACATTTTCTTTATTTGTCCTGTCCCTTCTACTTCCAGATGGCCTCCTCAACATCTGCCACAACTGAGACATTTCATTGCAATCAGGATTAAATAGCTATCTCGAAGGGCCATTCTCTGAAGGCCTAAGACTCTTGCATTTCTGGCAAGTACAATGTGGAATTAGGAGTATGCAAGTGTGAGTCTGCTCAGAACTTGTTGTGTAGGACTTGACCCAATGTACAATTTTATTCCCAAGCTTGGAACTAAGTTATTATTCTGTTGTGTTACTTTTGTAATAAGCTACATTTTTTGCAGTAACAAGCAGAACCAAGGCCATGGCTGTAATTGACTGTATTTCAGTGGAACAGGAGAGGGATATCTGCTTGTCACTCATTACAGGTGGTGGAATGAGCAAGGGGGGGAGGAAGGGGTACAGAGGAGTTCATTTGGTCCTTCTGCTCATTTGATTGCTTCTCTTTGTGAATAATGCGGGTGGGGAATTAGGAAAGGCTGTGTATTCTTGTTTAGTGAGAGAGAATCAGATAGGAAGGACAGTCAGGAGAGAAAGAGAGAGAAATCTGGCAGTTAATAAAATTGTCCTAGAGCAGTGATGGCAAACCTTTTAGAGACTGAGTGCTCAAACTGCAATTCAAAACCCACTAATTTTTCGCAAGGTGTCAATACAATAATTTAACCTGAATATAGGTGGCTGTGAACGGGCAATGTCGGGTGCCCGCAGAAAGGGCTCCGATTGCCACCTTTGGCACCTGTGCCATAGGTTCGCCAACACTGTCCTAGAGAGACACTAAGCGTGGTGGTGGGGATCATGTTGCAGGCTGCTCGAATGAAACAAAACCTTTATCCACCTCTGAACTATGTCTCTTTACAGTTTTATCCAGCACTTTCTCCAGAGGGGTGTGGAAGGGTGAAGGTTTTTTCATTTATATCATCTGCCATGCCCTTTCCTCCCTCGTCTCCCTCCTTCCCACCCCAGGAATTGTACACCAAAGCAAATCTGAGCAGGTCAGTTCACCATTGGAGATGGGCTGTTTGCTTCCGAAACAAACAGCCTATACCCATTCACCGCCCTTAACATCCCTCTAAATATTCTAGGTGAATGGGTGAGTTCAGTAAGACCTATAATATACAGTGGGAGTAGTGAGTGATACTCATAAAATTCAGTGTGATTTACCTCTATGTAGACTTAGGAAGATGGAATGTATTCGAAAGCCCACACTTTCCTGCCAAGCCTGAGGTTTTTAGGGTAACGCAGATCATCTTATACTTTCTCCTACAAAAACAAAATTAAAAAACTGTCCAAGTCATGGCTTATAAATTTTGTATATACATTCTGTGACATGATTTTGAATTTACTATGAAAAGAGGTGGACATTCCTTCACCCCAGATTTTAGGTGTCATGAAAGAGAAGCACAGTGCAGTATTTGTTAATCATTTTGGCAATGCTATTAATATGGTACTTATAGTTTTTTACTACAAGAGGTAAGAATAGTATGAGGGGTGTTCTTTGAGGAACTGGAGAGCACTTGCCTCCTTTTTTTCCCAATGGCACAATGGTAATGTGAATGATAATATGTTCTCAACGAGCTAGGAAACTAATTCCTTTCCTGGGTTGCAGTAATGGCAATGATAGCCTGATGCCCAAGCAAAGTAATGAATAACGTAGCAATTTCTTTTTAAAACACTACAGTCCGAGTCGTTCATTTTTCACATGAATAATTTGCTTGGTGCAACACTGCTATTGAGTGGGAGAGTTGTACTAGTCATGTGTCACTTATCTTTCAAACTAAAGGAAAAAAAACATTTACTGTGTTATCATCTAGTGTGCTGAGAAGTTTTTATCACATATGACCCTTTATTCAGGTTCGTACACATACTTAAATTGGAAGTAAGCCTCATTGAATCCATTGAGAGTCATTTCTTAGTACTGATTTATATTTTAAAGACGTAACTAAAACCAGTGTTTTCCTGTTAGGTGCAAGATGATTTTTACTGGAATACTTCTCAACCACTGCATTGTGTAGGCAGGTAATGTTAATAGTTCCCACCATAGCTGTGAGTGGTACGGTAAATTCCATTCTATAACTTGGCATGCAGATACAGAACTTGGTTTTTTCAAATGTTTTTCTATAACAGGGCTGCAAATATTGCAGCTACAACCCTTCATATTTAAAGGGCCTTCAAGATACCATGTTTGCAAACATTTGCGCCCCCCCCCCATTTTTTTTCTGCTGGCTGTAGAGCTCACTGAAACAGTCATCTGTCTGAGAAGCCAGAGGTTGGTAGCTTTGGTCTCCACTATGCCACTTAGAAGAAGAGCCAGCCTGTATGGCCTTGGTCAAGTTTCAGAGTCCTACGATGCATCCAGAAGAAGGGAATGGTAAACCACCTCTGAGTACTGTCTACCTAAAATAACTCTGAAAGGGGTCACCATAAGTCACGCTTGACTCGATGGCACCCAATTATTAGTTATTGTAACAAACATCTCCAGCCACCCACTACCTACAGGTTGGAGTGGCTGTTTGGATTGAGCCCATGGGAGATTTGATAGTGCTGCCACAACTCCATGTCAACTTTCACCATCATTCTAGTCCCTTCCCACATACAAGCAGTGTCTCCTGCATTCCTGTCACTTTGAGGGATGTACTAGGAGTAGTGGCGAACCTTCAGCAGTCCAGATGTTTTGGGCCACAACTCCCAGAATTCCAAGCTTGTATTGCCAGGGACAAAGGACTGTGGGAGTTGTGGCCCAAAACATCTTGGGCACCGAAGGTTTGCCATCACTGTGTGTGTATAGGTAACTGGGCTTATAAAGTACAGGTCTCAGATCTTGCAGACCTCAACCACCACCACCAAGAAAGATAATAATGTTGAGGAGGGCGGAAGGCCATGTGCTTTGTTTGCTGATGCCAATGTTAAGGAAGTGTCAATGTGCTAAACCTCTTTTCCCTGTTAAGAGTTGTACAAAAATAAATCAAAAATTTTGGGAGGGTCAAAAAGGTACTAAAGTTGTGTGTCAGCCACTCTCGTTCCTTGGGACCTTCAACATTCATTCAGATAATCATCCTGGTTCCTCAACCTCTCACTTTCTTCTAAATTCCACCTTTTTGATCTTCACATTTCAGTTCACATCTGCTCCTCACAATTCAGGTCATGTTCTCTCTAATAACAGTTCACTCTGACTTCCTTCTTATGTCATCCCTTCTGCTCTGTTTCTTAGCCGTGTTGCTAAAAATCTTGCAATCTTTTTCAATGAAAAAGATTAACAATGGGCTAGTAGAAGTCTGACTCTAATACACTCTCCTTGTTAGCAAGGCATATGGACAATTTCTACAGAATATTTCAGTAAGCATGTGCAGCCAGATTTGATGAGAATTTTTTTTCTTATGCAAAACAAGCATATTTCAGATCCTGTATTTATAAAATGATGGAATGGATTGAAATAAATAAATCAGAAACAACTATATCAGGAATTAATTCCTTCTCAAGAAGCCAAAAGTTGACTCATGGCAACAGGATTTCTTTTCTTGTGAGATCGAAATATTTCACTGCTCATCTAAGCAGCTTCGTCAGTCTGAGAAAGCTTGGTAGAGGGAAAGTATAGTTGTCCAGGTGACAACTTGACAACACATAATAATATAATTATAAATATGGTTTAAAACAAGGAGAGGCAAAGTATAGTTGTCCAGGTGTCCTTAACAGTGTGTGCTACTGATACCCCATCCCATAGTGCTTAAAGCACTCTTTGGACAGTTTAAAAAATAATTATGCAGGCTACATATTGCCCCCCGCACCGTGATGAGCTGAGTGCTCGATTTACCAACATTGGAAGCATGGAAGGTTGAGTTAACCTTGAACTAGCTACTTTAGCCTGGGATCAAACTTAGGTCATGAGCAGTCTTCACTGCAGTAATGCCCTGCAACCTCTGGCCCCTGCACCTCTCAGCATTCCTCACCATTGGCATGATGGCTAATGTTCAAGCTACAGTCCTTAACTTTTCAAGAGATGCACTTTACCCATAACAATCTAAAAGTGAGAGAGGCTGTCTTTCCTAAGTACCAACTCTGATCCCCATGGGCTTCTTGTGTTACCAGCTCTTCTTGTCTTGACTGCCCATCAGTCCAAAACATATTATAGTGGTAACCCTACTTAAGAGCAGCTCGACTGAAGAGCAGTTCGACTGAAGAGCGGAAAACTGTTGGTGTTTTAAATGCCACCTTACAAATTTTAGATATGGTTTGCTCAACTTACAATTATTTTTATTTTTTAACTTATTTTTTCAGTTTTTTTAGATAGGTACCCCGACTTAAGAGTAGTTTGACTTAAGAGCATGCATTCGAACTAGAGATGGGCACGAATAAAAAAAAATGACGTTTTGGTTTTTCATTTTTTGTTGCGGGTCTGTTTCAGTTCATTTTCATTTTTCGTGATTTTTTTGAAAAAAAATTCATTTTGTTTTTTCGTTTTTCATTTTTACCCGCTTTTTGCGCTACTTAAAGCATTTCCGTGCACAGTGACTGCACTGCGGGGCAGGGGAGGGTGCTCACCAAAAGGTACGCACGCACACAGGGAGGCTGCAAGAGAAATCTCTTCTTTCTCTCCCCTAAGAGCCAGGCTGCAGCCAGCAGGAACACAGAGACACACACCTGCCTGGCTGGCCTAAAGTAATGAGTCGCAGAGACAGCAATCCCACCCTAACTTCCACCACAGACTGCCAGAGCTTTTTATGCCCTTTGTGGCTGCCACACCTAACCAGTCTGCAACCTGGGCATGCTGTTGGTTGAAATTGTCCAAGAATTTACATGATCCCATCACATGTCTTGCATCCATCTTGTGGTTGGAATCCATTTTGTGTCATCCTTAAAGGGAAAAGAAAAAATACATCACAATGGGAGAAAGACAAAAACAAACGTTTTAAGGACCGCAATCCCCTGGTAGGTAATAATTTCAAATAATTATCACTGCGGTTTTACAGATGTCCAGGGTGTTTTAATACCCAAGAAATCAATATTAGGCAGCTGGGAGCCATTTTGGGTCGATGTCCCCTAACTCTCCTAAAAGGAAAAAATACAGTGATCTGAGAAGAGACATAAATGCACTTTTTAAGGACCCCAACCCCCCTGGTAGGTATTATCAGGCAGAATACATAATTATCGCTGTGTTTTTATGGATATTCAGGATGTTTTTTAACATTTTAAAACAGCTCATTGCGCATTGCCATTAATGAAAACGAAACGTAACAAACCTAATTTTTGTGGTTCTGTTCGGTTTGTTCCAATTTCATCACAATTTTCGTTATTCGTTTCGTTATGTAACAACAAATAACGGAATGAATTTTTTTTCTTTTGTGCCCATCTCTTAATTCGAATGGATTAAATTCGTAAGTTGAGGTACCATTGTACTAGGGTTG
>JAHTLZ010003399.1:6075518-6116652 GCA_023846285.1 Phrynocephalus versicolor
GGGGGGGGGTCCCCGGCCTCCCCCCCTCTCCTGTCCTGGGCTGCTCTGGTGGGGACTCGGAAGCAACAAGCCGGACTCGCCATGCCATGCGGTGCGGGCGGGGGATCGAAAATGGGGCGGCGAGCGCAATATTTTTTTTGAAATCGTGGTCCAAAAACACACAAGCACCACAGAAACATGCGAAAATTGCTATTTTAAAACTGCCAGAATTTTTACAGTAGCAGTGGGTTTTTCTTGCAACAAAATGTCTCCTCTGTCCTCTCTCCATTGATTTTATTTTATTTTATTTTATTTTATTTACACCTGCGCAATGATGGGCTGGCCATGGGAGTGGACCATGCAAATATTTGGAGCCATTCCACCAATCGCATGGCCACTTGGCCACTGAGACTTCTGGGATGTTCCAAAAAGCCCACTAAACCTGCCCTAGCCCTAACCCTAACCCTTACCCATACACCACAGTACACTGTCCTCTTAGTGGGTCAGAGGCACCCAGAGGTGCACCCCACTACCCCACCCTAACCTCACCCGTAACTAGCCAAACCCTAGCCCTTGAACTAACCCTCTCTTAACCCTAAGCCAGATCTGTACTTGCATTGCACAGTACGCAAGTATGCTTCCCTTCTTAGTGAGACACAGCGGGTGCAAAGAGAGTCTGCCAGTCCATCACTTGTGGCTCTGGCTGACTCCTGCAGCAGCATTTGTGTGCCATGCAAACCCTGCCTGAGTGCCTGTCTCTCACTGACTGATGCAGGGAAGGCACCCCAAAAAGAGGGGTGCCTCTGCCAGTCTGCTGCGTCTGCAACTTGGTATGCATATCCATATGACTATGCATGCCCTTTTGTAGCAGCGCCGGTGGGTGAGGATAGGAGGCACCCACCCCAGAGAGGTGCCTCCAGGAGCCCGCTTTCCCTATTAGCGGGCCAGAGGAGGCACCCACCCCACAGAGGTGCCTCCAGGAGCCCGCTACCCCCCCTAAACCAGTATAATGACAGACAAAAACCGAAAAACAAAATGACAAATTTTTGCGAAATTTCGCGAAAAACGGAAACGAGCTGACACGGGCCGCCTCCGACACACGACAACTCGAAAACGTCATTTTCCCTAGTCGTGCCCATCTCTAATCGCCACCGCTGGGGAGCTTGGGGGGGTGCAAGGTCACACAGATAGCCTCTTCCAAGGGGCGACCTATGGCCTGTGCTTCCTTGGGTCCCCACCTTCCTTCTTTACTCCCTCCCTTGGTCCACACCTTCCTTCCTTCCTCCCTCCCTCCCTTGGTCCCCAGCTCCCTCCCTGCCTCCCTTCCTTGTTCCCCACCTTCCTTCCTTCCTCTCTTGGTTTGCACCTCCCTCCCTCCCTCCCTCCCTTGGTCCCCGCCTTCCTTCCTTCCTGCAGGTGGGGTTGCAAGAGGTCAGTGGGTGGGGCTTGCAGTGGAGTGGCAGGGTCGGGGAGCAATCGGCCCCTGACACATTCTCAGCCACCAAATCTGGCCCTCCTTACAAAAAGTTTGGGCACCCCTGTCCTAGTATATCGCGGGACTGAAGTACAGTGGAACCTTGACTTACATACTGCTTGACTTGCATCATATTTGACTTGCAGCAAGAAGGGGCCTGTTTGATTTGAGTTGCAGGCTTTGACTTACATCTCGGAGCCCCGGCGCAAGGCACCGGAATTGGGCGGCAGCCACCACCCAGCATCGCGTCTGCCGCCTCCAAACTGCTCCTGCCTTCTCCTCCTCCGGCAGCGGTGGCTTCGGCGAGGCCAGCTCAGAGCACCTGGAGCTGGTCCTCAGCCTCACCGAAGCCGCCGCTGCTGCCGGAAAAGAAGAAGGGCCGGGAGCTCGGGGCTGGCCTTGCTGGTTAGACAGTCGGCTTAGTCTTGTAAAAAATATGGCTGCAGAAGTTTGGTCCACAATGGAAGCATTTTAGTTGGGGAGCTGTACAGTTGTGGGACTCTAATCGTAAGCATAGAGTTGTTCAGAACTTGGAACGTCAGGTTAAAAATCAGTAAAACTTTTTTTTTTAAAATTTTTTTATTTTGTTTTATTATATACAAGGGGGGCATGGGGGAGGTTGAGTGGAAGCAATTGGGTTAAATACAAGTTAATACATAGGTTGAAGCTTACCATCATCTCTTTGTCTAACCCACCATTACAGTAGTTCATCAGATTGTCCTTAGTGATCCAAAGAAAATTAATAGCAGATCGTATTTCGGATCTTTTAGATATATCCTAAAAATCAAAGCCACAAACCAACAAATTATCATTTCCTTTTTTTAGCACAAAATCTAATAGAGGTTTCCAGACACTCTTGAACTTGTTCATTGATCCATCTTCAATTAGAGCTGTCAGTTTTGCCATTTCTGCCAGTTCCAATACCTTAATTAACCAGTCTTCTACTGAGGGTAATTTATCCATCTTCCAATATTGTGCATAGAGAAGCCTGGCAGCTGTCGTAAGATATCTGCTAAGGATCACTATGTTCTTTTCTATCTGATTGTCTATCAAGCCTAGTAAAAACAGCTCTGGTTTAAAGTGGATATTGGAATTCAGTATCTCATGCATTACAGAATAAATTTGTTTCCAAAATTTAACTGCCAGTCCACATGTCCACCACATGTGGTAAAAAGTACCTTCCTTCTCTTGGCATTTCCAACACCTGTTGGAGATTCCCTTGTACATCTTGGACAATTTGTCTGGCGTTAAATACCACCTATACATCATTTTGTAAAAATTTTCTTTCAAATTATAACTCCTTGTGAATTTCAATCCATACTTCCACATTCCCTCCCACTGTTCTATTTGAATATTGTGCCCAAAATGTTTGGCCCACTTGATCATACACTCTTTAACCTGTTCATCTTCAGTGTCGAATTTCAATAACATTTTATATATTCTTGAGATCATATGGTCCTTATTGGCACAGAGTTCCATCTCAAAAGTAGATTTTCCCTGTTCAAATTCAAATACTTGTTTATCTATTTTGAATCTTTCTGATAATTGCAAGTATGAGAACCATTGACAGACAAAACCTTCCTGGTTCAGTTCCTCTCTGGATTTCATCTTATATTCCCCTTGGCTCCGTTTTAAAATATCTTTGTATGTTAACCAGCTATCTCTCTGCGATGTTTCTGACTTAAACAAAGCCTCCTGAGGTGATACCCAGAGCGGCATTTTGGATGCCAATCTTGGTTTGTAAGTGTTCCAGATTCTTAAAATGGATTGCCGAATATAATGGTTGTTGAATTCTGCATTTGCTTTGGCTTTGTTATACCAAAGATACCCATGCCAACCAAATCTCAAGTCATGCCCTTCTAGGTTTAACAATCTTTTATTCCCCAACATTATCCAATCTTTGAGCCAAATTAAACAACTAGCAGCATAATACGTTTTTAAATTTGGAAGTCCCAATCCTCCTCTCTCTTTAGCATCTATCAAACATTTATGTTTTATCCGAGGTCTCTTCCTTTGCCATATAAAGTTTGCTATGTCTTTTTGCCAGTGTTTAAGAGGAGTTTCTGACTTCAATATTGGGATTGTCTGGAATAAAAAAAGCATTCTTGGAAGGATATTCATCTTTATTGTGGAGATTCTTCCTAGTAAGGAAAGTTGAAGGTTTTCCCACTTTTCTAAGTCTTTTTTAATTTCATTCCAGACCTTTAAAGTTATTTTCAAAAAGCATAGAGTTTTTATTGGTTAGAGTGATCCCTAAATATTTCACTTTTTTCTCTATTTTAAATCCTGTTTTCTCAAAAAGCTGTGATTGAATTTCTGCAGGTATATTCTTTACTATCATTTTAGTTTTTCCCC
This sequence comes from Phrynocephalus versicolor, assembly GCA_023846285.1. Taxonomy (NCBI): domain Eukaryota; kingdom Metazoa; phylum Chordata; class Lepidosauria; order Squamata; family Agamidae; genus Phrynocephalus; species Phrynocephalus versicolor. The sequence goes on from JAHTLZ010003399.1 coordinate 6,079,327, forward strand.
TGTTTATTTTGAAACCTGCTAAGGACCCAAATTCTTTTATTTTAGACATTAACACTTCTATACCTTTTAAAGGGTCTTCCAAAGTCAAGACTAAATCATCTGCAAATGCTCTTAATTTATATCTTTCTTTCTTAATTCTTACTCCTCCTATTTGTTCGTCTTTTCTTATATCTCTATTTAGTACTTCCAGTATTAAGATAAATAACAGAGGTGACAGCGGGCAACCTTGCCTTACCCCCTTTTGGATATTGCAGGGTTTGGTCAAATGATCATTGACTATAATGTAAGCCTTTTGGGAATTATATATTGAACTCACCCAGTTTATAAAATTATCTCCAAACCTCATTTCTTGTAGTGTCTTTATCATAAAGGACCAGTTCAAATTATCGAAAGCCTTCTCTGCATCTAAGAAGATCATGGCCATCTGTTTTTCATTATGTTTCTCAAAATACTCAATGATGTTCAACACATTTCTAACATTATCTTTTAATTGCCTTTTAGGCAGGAACCCGCATTGATCTTCGTGGATAAGATCTTTAAGAACCAATTTCAATCTTTGAGCCAAGATATTTGCAAATATTTTATAATCATTGTTTAACAGCGAAATTGGCCTATAATTTTCAATTAGATTTAGATTCTTATCCTCTTTTGGAATTAATGTTATATTTGCCTCCTTCCAGGATTCTGGTAATTTTCCTTCTTTTAAGATTGAATTCATTGTTGTTTGCAGTGGTATTAGCAGTTCTGTTTCAAACAATTTATAAAAGATAATAGGCAAACCATCAGGGCCAGGGGCTTTACCTGTTTTGGCCATCTTAATTGCTTCTACAACTTCTCTTACTGTGATTGGTCCATTCAATGTGGACCTTTGCTCTTCAGAAAGTCTGGGTAGCTCTTGTCTCCTAATATAATCATCTATCACCCCTAGGGGGGTGTCCAATTTCTTATAGAGATGAGAATAGTAGCTATGTATTACATTTTGGATTCCTCTTTTATCAGTAATCATTCGATCTTGTGCTTGTAGTTGGGAAATCCATCTCTTTTCCCTCTCTTTTCTCAGTTTGTGGGCCAGCCATCTACCTGGCTTATTTGTTCAGAACTTGGAACGTCAGGTTAAAAATCAGTAAAACTTAAATGTTAGACATTGTTGCTGTGAACATTAAAAAGTGGAGGCATATAACTTGTGGACTATAATTCCATTGCCTCCTGCTCTCTTTGAAGAGACATTTCATTTACATCCCCAGAAGGAATCTCCTATCCCAGTCAAATTTGTGTTAAATTGCTGTTTTCGGGGGTCTTTTTCATCATCTGGAACAGATTAATCCGCTTTCCCATTACTTTCTATGGGAAACGTTCGTTTGACTTAAGTCATGTTTGACTTAAGTCTAGTCCACTGGAACGGATTAATGATGTAAGTCAAGGTTCCACTGTACATTTATTTATTTTAGAGTATTTAAGTATTTTTACCCCAACTTTCTCCTTGAAAAAGGACTCAAGGTAGCTTACAGTAATGGCGGACAATATACAGTCCAATACAATTAAACAATATTCAAGTATTGAGAGCAGGGAATTGAGGGACATCTTACAGCATTAGTAGACAACATTACATTAATGCAATCACAAATTCTATAAACACAAAGCATTAAAAGACAACATTAAATTAATGCAATCATAAAGTCTATAAACACAATGTCTGTGTGATCATGTATGGTAGATTCACATAAAAGTCACATAATAGGCAGTCCATCATTCAGGGCAAGCTTGCCTGAAGAGAAAGCTATTTTCCTGTTTCCAGAAAAACAGCAGAGATGGGGCAGTCGTCGCCTCTAGTGGGAGGGAGTTCCAGAGTGCAGCAGCCAAGAAGGCCCTTTCACGTGTTCAAACAAAAAATAATAATAAATAATACCTGTGAGGGTGGCGGGATGGAGAAGAAGGTCTTTCTTGATGACCTTAACACTTGAGTTGGTTCATACTGTGAGATTCGATCTTTGAAGTAGCAGTTCCGGATTTCCGGAAACCACTTCTGGGGGCTCCAACAGACCTGGGAAGCCTGTCAGAAACCCACTCAGGGCAACACCAGGCCTCAGGTAACAGTAGGGCCCCCCAGACAGGCCCCGACCTGACCCAGCATCTGCATATTGCAGATTTTCCATTATCACAGGTGTGGTCCCTAACCCCCCATGGTAAACAGAGGATTACTGTAATTTTAAAAGTACCAATTCTGGATCTGATGTTGCTATTTTTTTCTCACTGGAAGCAGTAGGATGGGAAATACATTAAAGAAGGGAAATGTATTGAAAGGGAGAGTTAAAAAAATTACACACATCCAAAGAAGTTGATCATTTGGTCAGTCTTCTGGCATTTCTTGTCCTTTCCACAGAATTGCTCCTAAATTCATTAAAATAGCTATATGAGAAGAACATGAAACAACTGAATTACTTTGCCATAGCAGGAAATAAATGCAAATTAAAGATGGATGAGATTTTTAAAAACTCTTAAAAGGAGAGCTAAGAACATATTTAGGGAAGAGTTCTACCATTTCCTCTTAAGTCAGTAATTTATTGGAATTGGTTAGAAAGTGAAAGGATATTTTCCCCACATTTCCCTATGTATTTTGCCTAGTATCAATACGCTGACATAAAAATTCAACAGTAACAAGGGCAAAGGAAGCTGTTATTTTTGATTCATTTAAAATGCTGAAAATATCAGATGAACATGTATGTCCTTTTACATTAATATTATTTTTCTGTTAGGGTTTAAAAACAGCTGCACTTGATGGAATTTGTGAATCACAATGGATTCAACATTAAATGCAAGCACAGAAAATCCTGAGGCACTAGTGAAGGAATCTCGGCTGAAGACTAAGACTTCTCCAGTGCATAACAAATATGCCCAAGATGGTTCTACCACAAGGGATAGTATTCACCCTGACATAGGAAAAGAGCCAGTAATAAAAGAGCTGCTTGTGGAGATAACGGATTGGGACTCACAGACTTTACCTAGCCAGGATGAAGGATCCTTGAAACGTTCCAGATATCGGTTAGGAGGCTCTGCTGATAATGTCACATCTTTAACTTCATGTCAATCTCTCCTGCCTCTTGAATGGAAGGTCTTGAGATCAAGTCAGTCACAGGACACATTGGCGTATTTTTCAGGTGACACTCAAGAAGGCACAAATGGAGGACATGAGCCAACATCCAACAGTAATCAATATGTTGTAGAAGATATAATTGGAGATGAAGTTGCTTTCAAAGTGTGTCCTCGTGTGCTTAGCTATTATCAAAATTCTGCTCATGCTACACTTTCCAATACAGCTTTTCCCACAGTACTTATTGGATCACCAAGCTCTGGAGATGCCACCTATCTAAAACAATCTTCTGATGGGTCACTGGAGGTACCCATATTAAGCCCTAGAATAGAGAAGTGGATGGAAATTGGAAATCAAGTTAATCAAGTACAAAGTCCAGGTAACAAGGATATTTTCCTAACTTCTCTTGGATTGTTGAATAGTTTCCCAATGTAATGTTGTTCTTTGTGTCCCTTTTTAGCTGTTGATCAACAGGATTCACGTTCGATCAACCACATTTGGACAACAGCTGATTCATCAAGGAATTTATACAACACCTCAGCATCACCTATCTTGGAATGCCATTCTAGTAATCATGAGGTTAATAGAGGATGTATTTTTATGAGTGTGGTGTAAATCCAAGTATTACATGTGTTTTTGAATATTGAATACTGAGTAAAAGACCCAGGTTAATTATGTTGATTTACCATTATACTTCATATGTTATTACTATATTCAAGTTATAGTTGCAAGGGTACCATTTTCTTCATACAGGTTGACAGGAGAAGTTTATTATCGGTGAAAAAATGATTTAAAATAAATGGATGATAAAAACTGATTTGGGAGCCATAAAACATCAAGCTGTTTAATCAATATCATAACTCATCTGAAGTGGTCTGGCTGGGTTCCTCAGTTCCTGCCCCCAGAAGATAGTTACCCTACTTAGAACTCTCAGATCTGAAAAAATAATGCAAATAGAATATGACATTAGAATTCCAGTTGCTTGAAATATGTTTCACTTTAAATTGCCTAGTTATCAAGAATCTTGGGGCAGAGTATGGTGAAACTGAAAATAAACATAATAAATCACAGTAAAGCAAAGGTAATAATAACATAGCACAAGATAAAACCCATCACAAGGAACAAAATAAACACACTATCTAATAAAGTCGAAATTACCTAAAGATGTCCCAGACTGTTCTTAAAATTCCTGGGACATAAAAAGATCTTCACCTATTACCATAGCATACGCTTGAACAGGCTTCTCAGGGGATAGCATTTCACAGAGGTGGTGCTACCACTGCTATATAGTAGCACCATCACATCCCCAAAGCAATGTGTGTGTATTGAGTAATTCATTGAACAACAAAGGTTGCTGTAGTCAGCTTGTAGGAAGAAACAAATCCAATAATTTTAATTTAAATAGTTACAAGCTATTCAAAGGGTTAAAGGCTATACCATCACATTAATCTGTATCTGTGTGGAAGCATTGTTTCCTAGGGACATACTTTCCTAGTCCTGTTTAATAGTACACACTATGTGGGCACAGAAGAGAAACATCAAATTCATGACACAATTGTATTCTAAGAGGAGGAGGATGTTAGGGTATAGAAATGTATTTCTACCAAAAATGTTTCCTCTCTTTGTCTCTATGTGTATTGTGTTTGGTTTTGCCTGCATCCTACCTGCTGCTTGATTATAACATGGTTAATTAAATTCTACCACACATGCAAATGCATATATGACTGCTCCATACAATATCTATTTAAAAATCAGATGAAATTCATAAAACAGGACATAACATTGGGGAGGGGGGAGAAGAGGACTTAAAACCCCAGATCAGGGATGGCGAACCTATGGCATGTGTGCCAAAAGTGGCACACGGAGAGCTTTTGCCTGGCATGCAACATGCCCCCTGCCCCCCCACTTCCCCTTCCAGCCATGAGGAATTTGCGGAGGAAAAGATGTAGGGAAGAAGCAGGGAGGGGGAAGAGGAGACAAGGCAGGGGACCAGGAGTAAGGCGGGGAAGAGGGGGGAAGAGAAGAGGAGGAGGAGGGAGTTTGAAAGGGATTTTCCCCCCAATCGGGCGCATAATACAGGGGGAGGGGTTTCAAATTGCCTTTGAGCCACTGAAACAAGCAGCGGTCGCACCACGCCAAATTCAAAAAGGTCAAACAGCCTTCCTCCTCCTCCCCTTTCCCGAGCGAAGGGGAGGAGGAAGGCTGCTTGATCCTTTTGAATTTGTTGTGGCACCACCGGGGATGCTTGCACGGTGCCAAATTCAAAAAGACCAAGCAGCCTTCCTCCCAAAAAGACCAAACAGCTCGGGCGAAGGGGGGGGGGAGGCTGCCTGTTTCTTTTGAATTTGGCACCACTTCTCCACCCAGCACCCCCCAGGATGATGATCCTCTGGCTGGGGAGGGGTGAAAGGGGGACTCCACCGCTGCTTTTCCCACCCCCCATGTACCACCAGGGCGATGATCCTCTGGCCGGGAAGGGGGAGAATGAGGGACTTCGCCGTGGCCCTCCCCACCATTTCTTCACCATCACACCGCTTCTTCAACTTCCACAGCGCGCCGAGGAGAGAAGCAGCAATGAAATCCCCGTTCATCCCCTCCCTGGTCAGAGGATCATTGCCCCAGGGGTTCTGAGTGGAGAAGCAGTGCCAAATTCAAAAGGATCGAGTAGCCTTCCCCCTCGCCTGAGCAAAGGGGAGGAGGAGGAAGGCTGCTTGGCCCTTTTGAATTTGGCGACACTTTTCTCCACCCAGTGCCCCCAGGGGGATGATCCTGTGTCCGGGGAAGGGTGAATAGGGGACTCCATTGCCGCTTCTCCCCCCCCCCGGGGCAATGATCCTCTGGCTGGGGAGGGGGGAACATGGGACTTCACCAACACTTCTCCCCCCCCCTCGCACCACCAGGTCTATGATCCTCTGTCCGGGGAGGGTGAGAAGGGGGGACTTTGCTGCCACTCCCCCCCCATGCATTTTCAACCCAAAGTATTTTTAAACTGTGGCACGACTGTATTCTGGCTAAATTGCCATATTGGCACGCGGTGAAAAATAAGTGGGTTTTCAGTCACAGTTTGGGCACTCGGTCTCAAAAAGGTTTGCCATCCCTACCGTAGATTATTTATAGAGATCATTATAGTTATAGGTAGTGATAAAGGCACAAGTCTTCTTTAACTTCTATGTGATACAATAAAATAACCAATATACCTTGAGGCTGTATTCTGATGCAAGGAGACCCTCTTGTCTTCTTGGGCAGCTGCTGTTCAAGCTATGCCTTTTGACAGAACTCTGCCTTCTGGCTTGCTGATAGTTAGGTTCTCAACACAAAAGCCTTTTTTGGATGTAGATAAAAGGCAGTGCCTTTAGAGGAGGATTGCTAGGAAATGTGAATCTGGAAGTATGAATGGTGGCCAACTAAATAAAACGATGGAGCTAAAATGGACAGCATTGTTAAATGGTGATTTTCTATTTATAAAATCTGAGTAGACCAATGATCATAGCCAAAACAAAAACAAAAGCTTTGTGCTTGCAACTTATTTACAAAATTATTTCTATTTATTAATAGAAAGCATTTCAGTGAATGGCTAGGGTTTGAAATTTGTAATTTTGCTTACTTGAGGCTTTAAAGCATGCAGATTCCAAAGCATGATTGTGTGTAGGTGCATTTTTAGTTTTTTAAAAAGAAGGAGAATTGCTTTAGAAATAGAATTTTTTATCACATTTGTCCCAATGCACATAACTGTATTTCAGAAATTTCCTTGTACTATTTATTTCTATTTTAAATATACAGTGGTGCTCCAGTACAGCATTTTTTAAAGTTCCATTTATGTATAATCTTCCTCTAAGCTCTTGCTAGTAGCAGCAAAGTGTTCTGCTTCTTTACCGGCCCATACCACTTCAAGTAGTCTCTGGGTGGTTTACAGTTTAATTACAGTATGCAGGCTACACATTCCCCCCTCCCCCCCACTCTACTGATCTCGGAAGGATGGAAGGCTGAGTCAACCATGAGCCTGCTACTTGGGATTGAACCCCAGGTCATGAGCAGTTTTAGCTGCAGCATAGGCATTTAACCACTGCACCACAAGGCCTTGTGACTTGTAGTCACTTTGGTTTCTGTATTATCAAAGGATTAGCACATACAGACACCAGCTATGTAAGGAGCAGAGGAGGAATGCAAGGTTTATCTGTCTGGGTTATGAGTGTGTCCTTTACTATGGATTTAAGGATCAGTTTGTTGTGCTTCATTTAGATCAATAAGTCGGTCCAGGAATGTATTGTTGATACAAAAATGATGCTAAAATTAAGAACATTTTCCTGACCATAAAGGAGGATAGAACTGTATAGATTTATGTGTTTGAACTACTACTCCCAGAGTTTTTGGACTATTACTCCGAGTTCTCCAGGCAGCAGAGCCTGGCAACCTCTGGGAAGTGAAACCCAGAAACATAAATCAGCACATCTCTGCTATAAGGGAATATTATTCCTGCATTTTGTTGCATTTTTACAGTGAGGAACTTGTTTTGGTTGTCAGTTGCAAATAATGCACTGTTTTCTAGAATATCAGCTTAGGGGCACAGTCAGGTATGGTTGGATCATGGTTCCATCCCAGACTGGTGGAAAGCATGATGCACAAGTACAGAAAAATGTTTTAGTATTATACGGTGTCATGCCATAAATGCAGTGATCTAGATCCAGTGGACCAGATTCTATCAGTCCTAGACTCTCATGCATTGTTATGCTCCACATCGTAACACTGGAGTTCTCCTTCCACAATTCTCCTTTTTACAAAAACACATCACATGGCAACTCTTCCACAAGTGCATATCTGAATTCAACCACATATCGTTCAAAGGGCATCCAAAGGACCACAGAACTATCCTTTCTTCTGCTGTCACAATGAGAAAAGGTGTATCTTCACAAACCCCTCCCCTGTTTTATTGATATCCAGCATTAAAGAAGACAAAGAAGAACTGTATCAGAAGAATTGCCCTCCGATTCTCCTGACACACTTCAAATCAGACTTAAAATTGACAAAGTTTGTTTTCCATCCCATTGTGAAGGAAAGGTTTAACATCTAACAAGTATGATAAAAGGCAAATAAAAAGGAATACAAGGCATCACCACTACATTCTACCTTGTTTCAAGTCTGCAGGGTATATTTTAAAAAGGCAGTTTCTTTCCCTTTTAGGATTGCTTTGTAGTATGCACACACTAATATGCATCGAGATAACATATGATGAACCACCATATCCTTGCATGTAACTCCAAGAAAGGGAGACATTCAAATGGAAAATTAATACAAACAAAGCAGCATGAATGATGTTATACATTGCTTTCTGTAGCTCATTGCCCATGCTTCTCAGTCTGGTGTACAGTAATATTACACTTAGATCTCTTCACTTAAAACTGTGGCATCAGCATGCCAATTACTGGATGCTTAAGATGAAATCAATGCATTATTAGGTACAAGTAATTGCTACAAAAACAGCAGCCTGGTATCTTGTTTTTCCCTGAGTAACATATATTACATAAAAGCACGTAAAATGATAGCTCATTGTGTATGTTTTCCCTGTGATCCATGAAACTAAATCTGAATTTTGGGTTCAGTAATAATAATAAGTTACAAGCAAGATTAAAAAAAAACATTAAAGTTTGCCTTTGTTGTAGTGATTTATAAAGGTATGGGGGGGCAGAATTTTATTTATGCTTTCTTGAATGTTTACAATTAGAGTTTTGTTTTCTAGAAGTGTTATTTACAGTAACAAATTTGAATCTAGTGCCTGCATATATAAATAGTCTTTCAAAGCTATCACTCTGTGTTTGATGTACAACCATTGGAATTGTTATATTTTTTATAATCTTGCTGATTTGTATCTTACGTAATTTAATGCTTCTAGGCTGATTTGAGAGCCACTCATTGAGAAGCTTTACCACTATGTACAAATATTGTAGTAATGCATAAACAAACATACCTGGCAACATCTCTAGTATCAGTTTAATAAATGGAATAAGAGCATGATTCATAGTATGCAATACTATGTAATAGATCTTATTTCTTTGCACAAGTGAAATCAAATGCTTGGAATATCACCTGACTTGGTTTGGGGTTTGTTTTTTGTGTTGTTGTTGTTAGTCAGCAAAGACAGGGAAGCCCCCTGTGTTGTCAGAGTTTCTAGTAAGATCTCCAGTTGAGAAAAAACAGGAACTTAACCAACCCATAAAGAATATACAGACTGAAAATCAACTGCTTTTACAAGGACCAACTCTGCACCTTTCTGATGATGCCGATACCTGTAGGAAGGTAAATCATTTGTCTTAAAATTTCTTTCCTGACATTCTTTCTATACAGTACCAACTAGGAAGAATTTTGCCATATTGGAAAAAGAAATGGAAAAAAATTATTTCATTTCCATGCCAGTAGATCTAGCTGATTGTTAGGTCTGTCCAAAGGCTGCCTTACGGATGTGATCTCATAATAACCTGTCTTTTTGCCTGTTTATTATAGATTTAAACAAGGCAGTGAAAAACAGAATTCCATCAGGACTAGTGCTTTATACTTGTCCTAACAGAGTTTGAATGGGCTTATTTATTTTGCATTTCTACTTCTAGGAAGCCACAGATAGGTTATGGATGTGAAAGAAACCCAGAATGAAGCACATGGGTCCTTTGTATCAACCCTTTTCTCCCCCCCACCCCGCCCAGGCCAAAAGGGATTTGTATGTCTCCTAGTGGCAAATGGGGCTGGGTAAGGGAGGGGGGTGGTATATGAACCATGTTTCTTTGAAGAACGGGGGTGTGACTTAAGAAACAGCCTTTTACAGCTGCCATTCTTGCCTCCAGCAAGACTCCTGTCCTGGCTACAACATCACCTAGCCATGGATTTTAAGAACATAATCTAACTAAGGACTTTAAAAGTAACCTCCTGGTGGAGAACATCTTTTACCATGTCTGAACTTCTGGGACCTGCTTTGAAGAACGGTGATTGACTGCACTCGGAAGCTTGCAATGCTCCTTTTTTATTTTTAATAGTGGCCTATGAAAGTATCACCTGTAACCTATTTTTGCAACTGTGGGATGTGAAAGTGTGCTGCAAGATCTGTGGGTGCCATATGGTAGAATATACCCCTCATGGGTCTGGTGTTACACAGGTTGCTGTTAGGCTTTTAAGGGATCTTGAGTTTTTCAAGAAACTAGTACTAAAGTGATAACTTCAAAAACAACCCTGTGAAAATAGAGTGCCTGTTCATGCATTTGCAATTGCAGTCACAAGGTATGTTTTAGAGATGGGCATGACTTAGTGGAATTCCCGTTTCCATTTCCGTTCCTCGTTTCCGTTACGGAACGGAAACGGTAACGGGAATTACTCCGCCAGAACTCGAACTCGAACCGACTAAATAATAATTGGGTCTGATTTGTCGTTGTCGTTCCTGGCATCACGGCGATCCCGCGATGCCAAGCAGCACAGAAAAAAAGTTTTTAAAATAAAAAAAAAACCGATTCCCGGCCCAAAAAGCAGGCGAAAATATGCCTGCCTGAGGACACCTATCAGAGTGGTGGTTTCTGGGGGGGGGGGTCGCCGGCCTTCCCCCCCTGTCCTGTCCTGGGCTGCTTGCAGCAGGCTGGGGGGGCATCCTCGTTGTCTCCATTTGCCATGCGGTGGGGGGGATCCAAAATGGCGACCGCAATATTTATTTTTAAATCATGGTCCAAAAACCCACCAAAGCACCACAGAAACATTTGAAAATTAGGTATTTTAAATACCTGATTTTTTATAGTAGCAGCAGTGGGTTTTTCTTGCAATAAAATGTCTCCATTGATTTTATTTTATTTTTATTTTTATTTTTTTACACCTGCGCATGCGCAATGATGGGCTGGCCATGGGATGGGACCATGTAATTTTTTTGACCCATTCCACCAATTGCATGGCCAGGTTTTGACTGAGACTTCTGGATGTGCCAGAGGGCATAAAAAGCCTACCAACCCTAACCCTAACTCTAACCCTAACCCATACGCCAGTACACTGTCCTTCTTAGTGGGTCAGAGGCACCCAGAGGTGCAGCCCACTAACCCACCCTAACCTTAACCGTAACCCTAAGCTTAGCCCTTACCCAAACCCCAACTCTAACCCAGATCCGTACGCAAGTACACTTTCCTTCTTAGTGGGTTAGAGTAGAGGCACCCAGAGAGGTGCCTCCCACTCCAGAGCCCACTACCCTCCCCTACTCCTAACCTGTATGCCAGTACACAGGTACGCTTCCCTTCTTAGTGAGTCAGAGGCACCCACACCCAGAGAGGTGCCTCTGCCACTTACCCCCCAACCCTAACATAATGTAGTGTATGGGACGCGGCGGCTACGCGTTACGCTTCCCTTCCCTTCTTAGTGAGTCAGAGGCACCCAGAGAGGTGCCTCCCAGAGCCCACTTACCCCAACCCAAATGACAAACGACAAACGGAAATGACAACGACAAATTTTTGAAAATTTCTGCGAAAAATGGAAACGACCCGAAACGGGCCCGTCCCGACAAACGACAACTCGAAACATAATTTTTTCTGGTTGTGCCCATCTCTAGTATGTTTTCTTGTTCTTTGTCCAGGGCTATAGCTAAACATAATAAGACTCCTTCATAACATGATGCCTACAGGAATAAAGTCATCCATTAAAATTGTAACCCCGTAGGGAAGTTTACGCAAAGGAGGGGGGGACACATTCTTATTTCCTTTCCCTCCTACAGATAAATTATACAGTATACACTTGTATTGGAATTATTATTAGTACAGTACAATTGATTGATCTGTATCCATTGCATGGTTCTACTTTGGGAATAAGAGAGCTGAATCCTTCCAAATTTGATTGCATGCCAGATAGATGGAATAAAAACAGTTTCTGGACTGAGCTGCAGCATACTCTTAGTCAAGTTCAGAAAACAGCATCAGAGGAACAGAGGGAAAGGAAGTATATAAAGAAGACAAAAGAGAGACCCAGGACAAATAGATTTAGCTTAGTCAACACAATAATAAGCAGGCTAAATTCAAAGTTTTATGTTTCCTCAGAAAAACACATTAATATAAGTGAATTCATGTTGTAGGACAAATGTGTTCTTCACAAAGAGGAGTCCAATCTCAACCTGCTGAAATCTGAATGCAAATCTTCTGTAATTCTGCAGCGACTGATTGGTATGTAGGCATTGTACCTTATTCATTTCCATATTCAGCTTTCAGTGCCTTTAATTTCTGCTACAATATATGTTTACTGTGCATTGGTCCATATGATACTTTTATTTACCAATACAGAAGCAGCAACTAAGAAATCTTGAATTTGAATTCTGGTCTAGTGATCTACCTGTAGGTCAGATTTTGATATCGGTCTAACCTTTACACTTGCATATATGACCAAGATGCCCAGCATTAAGTAGAACTACAGTAATACCTTGGTTTATGAGCATAATCCATTCCGGAAAAATACTTGTAACTACTCCTTTAAAAAACACACCTTGAAAGCCTTGTTAGGGTTTCTATACATCAGTTCTGACTTGATGGCACATAACTATGTGGCATTTACTACTTTTGTGTACATAAACCTCTATTTTTAACAGAACAGTCTATCACTCATGTAACTGCAAGTTGGAGATAGCTGGCACACTCTCTTAATCTGTGCAGCACTTATCCTTTCAATTGTTAATAAAACTCTGGTGATTCTTTGTTTATTTGTTTATAATATTTTCTTTTCTGGCTTTTCTCCTTAAAAAGGATCCAAGGCCACTTACATCATACAAAGACAATACTGATATTTAAATCTATAAATAATAAGTCTGGAAGTACTAGAAAGGATCAGATAAATACCACACTAAATGGTGTTAAACAAAGCAACTGGGAACACTTTCAAAACAGGGGCAGCTCTCAATTTTAAACCCCACCCAGGTATTAGGGAAAGGTTTGGCAGAAGAGAAAGTGGGAAGGATTGTCAGCACAACCCCATCCTTTATTATTTATTTATTTATTTAATTTATTTATTATGGCGCTTATATACCGCCCGTCTTCCTGGAGGGGGAACTCTGGGCGGTTTACAGCAAATCAAACAACAACTACATGAACTAATAAAATGAACAAATAAGACAACAATTGCAGGAAATGACAAGAGATAAGTCCTGTTGAAGTCAATGAAACTTACTTCAGGATAAATGCATATAACATTGCAAGTTTAAGCACAATAGGGGTCAAAAGTGCTCATATGTGTGCTAGATCATATATAATGTATATGTTGCTTGTTCATGCATAGTGAATCTTAAAAGCCAGATCAACGATCTTCAGGAATCCAACAAGACTTCTGTCTTAGATCTGGCAAAGGCAGAGGAAGAGATTTCACAGCTGAAGAATGAAATGGCTCAGTTAAAATCTGACTATATACAGCAGTTTGTAGTGTACAAAGAAGAAAACCTTATTTTGAAGAAAAAGGTAAGATGTCTCTTCAGCAGTAGTGGCCAATGGATCCTCAGTAACATCTTCAATATGATCATTTTAAACTCATCCTTTTCTTTAGACAGATGTATAGATGAGAGAGTAAAATGCATTTCATTATGGATTTAAAAATCCCCACACCATATCAGTTTATTTAATAGTTGTCACTGTTTTTGCCCATTTATGTTTAAACAGCAGTTTAAACATAAGACATCAAGAAGATTTACATTGCGCTTAAATTTACTATCCTTATGTGTAATACATTGTAACTGTACATTTAAGACATTTGGTTTTATACCAGGTTTTAAAAATGAGGAATAAAAACATGGTGTAAAAACATGTAGGCTAAAGGTAGCTTGGGAATATACCAGTATATATCTCGGTGATTTGCAGTAGATTGATAGAGGTTTTTACTTCTGTTTGTTTCTCAGCTAAATGTCCTACTATCCTGCCTACATTTGGCTGCTAGAATGAAGAAATCTTGGTGTAACTCAAAAGAGATGTGTCCATATTCAAATGATTAAGCCTAGAACATGCTTTGAGGCATGCTGTTCTTTTCATTCAGAATGCATGTCTTCCATTTGTGAATGTGACTGATAGAATTTGGGAGTTGTTAAAAAGTAAACTTCATAAATGTGAAATTACCTATTTCCTGTTTCATATAAATCAAAATAAATTTCTAGATGTAGACAAGTGGCATGGTAATATAGGGTTTCTAACTTAGTTTTCTTTCTTGTATGTTCATGTGTATGTGTATTAGAGATGGGCACGACTCAAAAAATTGTGTTTCGTTTGTCGTTTAGGGTGTCCGTTTCGGTTCGTTTTCGTTTTTCGTGATTTTTTTGCAAAAAAGTTCGTTTTTGTTTCATTACGTAACGAAATGAAAAAGCAAAAACAAAAACGAAAAATTGCTGTTTCGTTAGCATTCATTACAGTTCAATGTATTTGCCGCAACGAAAATGAAATGCACGACAAAATTTCTGGTGTTTCAGTTCGTTTCGTTTCATTTTGGAGACAAAAGTCGTTTTTCGTTTCATTACGTAAAGAAACGAAAAAACAAAAAAATTAAAACGAAAACGAAAAATTACTCATTTTGTGCCCGTCTCTATTGTGTATGTATAAAAACAGATAGTGTATGTACTCGAATATAAGCCTAGTTTTTCAGCCCTAATTTTGGGCTGAAAAAAGGGGCCCTCAGCTTATATTTGGCTTTTCTTGACACCCCTCTGCATCACAGGGGAGCGGCACACAATGTTTAAAATGACTTTTAGCCACTGACCCAAGCACTTGCATCAGTGGCTAAAAGTCATTTTAAACATCACACACCACTCCCCCACCTCACAAAGGAGGAGCTGCCGGGCACTGCTGCATTTCCCACCCTAGACATACTCGAGTCAATACGTTTCCCCAGTTTTGGGGGGGTTAAATTAGGGGCCTCGACTTATACTCGAGTTATACGGGTATATCTATATGCTGTATATGTATCACAGCGTAACAGAATAATTGAGTGGGAAGGGGCCTATAAGGTCATTGGGTCCAATTCCCTACTCAATGGAGAGATCCAAATCAAAGCAGATCTGGCAGATGATTGTCCAATTTTTTCTTGAGTGTCTCTAGCATTTTATATCTATATATAAATATGAAATAGCTAGATATGAGAGAACATTTTCTGTAAGCTCAAGAACTATAGGAACAGGTGAGCTACAGCATTTGAGTTCTAGGATATATAGATAACCTGATACAACAGTTCAGTAATGATAACTCGTGTTTAAAATAATTTATTTGCATACTTGTATTCTTTCCCCCCTCCCTCCTGATTTAACATCCATAGTTTATTAAATACAGTTTAAATTATTCTTCTGATTCTTTAAAGATCAACAGGCTACAGAGCAGATATGTTCCAGTAGATACCTGTACCTATGAGCAGGTCCTGCATGAAGAGATTTGTGAGCTAAGGGCTGAATCCAGGAGACTGAGGGAAATCACTCACCACCTGAATGAAGAGAACCACAGATTGAAAGAAGAACTGTGGGATGTAAAGAGGCAGTGTGAATGGCTAACTCAGACAATTACTGGCAAAGAGGATGGTAAAGGAACAATAATTTTATAGTATGTTGAACAAGTTCTTTAGAAGCTCAATGAACCACCCGGAATGTTAGTTCTGTAAAATTACAAGCACCTGTCACTTGGACCTCATTGCCATCAGTTTCCTTTTAAACAGCTGACTGTAGCAGAACCACATAAAGCCCCCTTTTCTGCCTGGCTCATAATATGCTCTCCTACCATGTATGTATCAAAGTAGGAAGATGGAATCAAACAACTCATCAAATCTTTCTTTGTGCTATTTGTATTATAACGCCAGACCATCCTGGAAATTAAATATTTCCAGAGGATGCAACACACAGTAATACTTGGGTTTTAACAGAACTATCTATGTTTAAGTGCTGTTTCTTCTGTTGAAATTGGAATTTTCTTATGCACTTCATCCTTTTGCATAAGAAGCACTTAGAATTGTGTGACAAACACTTACTAGACTTATAGATATTCCATTTGGACAAGCTAGTACCACAAGAAGCCTTTCATGCAGTGAAAAAATCTGAAAATTTCATTCATAAGCAAGAACTATGCTGAAGGCTCCAAAGCATGGCAGTAGCATAAATTTTAGGGGTCAGTTTACTGGAGCCAGGCATAAAAGAGATGAATTGTTCTTACTTTGGGTGCACATCTCTCTCTCTCTCTCTCTCTCTCTCTCTCTCTCTCTCTCTCTCTCTCTCTCTGTGTGTGTGTGTGTGTGTGTGTGTGTGCACGCGCACGCGCGCGCACACACAGAGAGAGACATACTGCTACCTTAATTGTCCTGGATCCCTTTTGATTATATATATATATATATATACCCTGGAACACAAAACATTCTTTGAAAGCACATTTTCTTTCATAGTTAGGTACATCATATACCAGTAGAAGAGGTACACTGGGAGAACCAATGTGCTATAATAGTAATGATTGCATGTAATAAGTCAGTTCTGACTTATGCTGATCCTTTTCAAGGTTTCCTAGGCAGAGTATTCAGAAGTGGTTTGCTGTTCCCCTCCCCTGAGGCTATCCTGGGATTTTGCAGTTTTGGCCATGACTACACAGGCCGGCTCTTCTCCTGGAAGGAACAATGGGAATCCATGAGGGTGTCAGTGGTAGACTATCCCTTGAATATCCCTCATATACCTTGAAAACCCCATTAGATTTGCCATGAGACATAAACGACCTGATGGAACATCACAATCTTCATACCCATTCTCAACAATTGTTGGCATTTGACCCAATATTAAAATATTACAACCAATAAGAAAATCCAATATAATCTTTACATTATTAAATGCTGAGATGAGTCTTTCCTGTTGGTTAGCAAATACAACTCATCTGTATTTCAAAAGGTTATCAGCACTGTCAGGGCTAAATGGTAAGCAGAGAGCAGATGCATGACTACAGAAGCAGGCATGCAGGTCTCTGCTGGATTCAAACCAACTCTGGATCAGAATACATATAAAAGAACTTTCATAGGATGCTATTATGACCACACTGTGTCCAGCCATTAGTGTATCCATTTAACATTAAGGTTTGCCAATTACTATCTAGCATGACTCATTTCATTTAAACACTGTATTAAGGATATGGATGGCAATTCTGGCTGATGGATTCTTAGGACTGAAATGTTTTTCTCTGCACTATATTTCCAGAGGATATTTTAAGTTAGACATAAATTTGGAAAGCATTCACCAACAGTAACAGCAACTCACCCATGCAACATTGTTCATAGCTTTTTAATGATTAGAAAATTTGCATCAGTGCTTGATAGAAACAGCAACATTTTATTGGACCGCATCAGTAGTGGATTTGAAATGATTTTTTAAACACTAAGATGTGCTTTAGATGCTTTTGTTTTTATTTAGAAAGGCGACAGGAACGCTCTAAGAATAATAATTCCCCGTCATCCTTAAACAGTGAGTCTACAGATATTCTGATTGCCGAATACCAGGACACAGGGCTAGCAAAAGAAATTGGTGACTTAAAAGGTATGTCAATCCAAGTCTTCACTTCCAAAATTTCAGTATTACCTTTGGCTTGTTTGCATTTGTACCAATCTAAGGGTATAGTATATGTTTGCCTAAGCCATCCTTCATCCCACGAATTGGTTTACTTATTTTATCCAGCTTCTGATCACAAATCTAAGGAATACTGTGCTAAAGAGATGAGTTTAAAATATTTAAATATTTATTTAAGATGCACAGTAATTTGGAAGTTATTATCTTTCT
Source organism: Phrynocephalus versicolor (assembly GCA_023846285.1). NCBI lineage: Eukaryota > Metazoa > Chordata > Lepidosauria > Squamata > Agamidae > Phrynocephalus > Phrynocephalus versicolor. The sequence continues at coordinate 6,097,167 of JAHTLZ010003399.1, forward strand.
GACCCAGAACCTTCCCCAGATAATATGTCAAAATAAATATTACCGCAACTTTGGAGTAGTGCAGATACAGGTTGTATTAAATTAGCTATCTCGAAACTATTGACTGTTTCTGTGGCACCTTTCCCTCCATATTTAAGAAGAGGTGATTAGTTAGCATGCTGTTTTCAGTAGATGCAAAATTGTCATGAGATCTTATCCTGTATGGCCTCTGAGCAATTATTGATATGGGAGAAAGATTATTGTTAGACAAGTTTCAAACCTAGGCTTAGATTTTGGCTGGCTATCCACCACCACGTTTGAGGTGTGATAACATAAAGAAGTGCACTTAGAGCCTCCAAAGAAAAGGACATGGTTATCTAGGATGCAGATCTGAAAGACACAGTGAAGAAGCTGTACCAACACTAATAAACTAAAACAGGCCTGCCCAACAGGTAGACCGCGGGCTACTGGTAGCCCATGAAGGGTTCAAAAGTAGCCCACCAGTCAACAATAAAAAAAGTGAGGGGATAAGTTCTCCACCCCTCCCTCCCCCATCCCAAGGACCACCACTGCCCCAGCAAAGTTCTGGGTCAGCCGAGCGGGGCAGTTCAAGGGCCATGGCGTAGTCCCATGCTCTCCCCCCCGACGGCAAGGTGATCAGCACCTCAGCCTGTTCAAAGTTGGACAGCCCTGGCTTAGACAAACTTCTTCCTGATAATGAAATAGGATGTTATACATTTTATAACATGTTGAAGTTTTACATGCATATAAAAAATGACCAGTGCAAGTATGCTGCTCTACTTACAAAGATTTTTTACTTATGAGCGTGTGCTCGGAATGGACGAAATTCGTAAGTAGAGGTTTTATTGTAGTAGCCCTCAGGTACTTTGGTCTGTTCAAACGTGGACAGCCCTGAACTAAAAGAGCTGCACAAAGAGGGTTTGTTTTACATACCTCCCATCTGGCAGCAAAGGCCACCCTGGGCAGTTAACAAAAGGCATGGAAATTGTACCCTGTAAAGCAGAAGGCAGATGTATTAAAACTCAGGGTGTTTCACCCACCTGTTCAAAACCGAGTGAAAGAGAAGGCATCCCACTAAATCAATGCATAGGAATATTTGTGATGCAACACTAATAATCTGGGAGTTGAGTAATGGCAACTGGACTTCTTTTCTTGTGTGATCACTCTACCACCCATTACAACACAAATTAGGAGTCAACAGGACCCTAAGCCACAGAGCAGAGAGCATCCCTTCCTCCACAGAAGCCAAGAAGAAGGAAGACAGGCATCTGAAGACAGCACATAATGTCCGTAAGCCTTTAAGTAAGCGAACCTTTAACAAGGCAGTGTCCCATCCCAGAACACTGGATCACCACACAATGGAGTGACTGAAAAGCGTTAAAGAATTTTTTGCAACCACCACGTACCCATTCACTTCAAATCTGCAAACATACTCAGGTAGAGACTCATCTGCCCAAAAGATCTTTGCTTAGGACCTGGGGTTCATTCCCAGGTAGCAGGCTTATGGTTGACTCATCCTTCCATCCTTCCGAGGGCAGTAAAATGAGTACCCAGCTTGCTGGGGGCAAAGTGTATCCTGCATGATTGTAATTAAAACTGTAAACCACCCAGAGACTACTTGAAGTGGTATGGGGCGGTATATAAGCAGAACACTTTGCTTTTGCTTTTTGTTTTATAAATTTATCTAAAATTATATAAAAAACAGGAGTGTACTCAAACAAAGCAGGAGAAGAACAAACATGCATATTGAATGAATGATTGGAAGTAGTTTGGAAGTAAAATGTAAGATTGCACATTATTATTTTTTTAAAAAAATTCTGGGTTCTAGGTAGGAGGGCACAGACAACCAAGATGACCAGCCTGTCCCTGCCTGAGGATTTTCCAGCCTCTGCCTAGTCCCTCCATATTTTGTGCCTTAGAGATGCGGCTGACTTACCCGGCAGCACTTACTTGCTCTTTTCCAGACATATTTTCTAAGCAGGCAAAAGCATGTGATGGGAGCACAATCTCATCCAAAGATAATCTTTATTGTGTGAACATCTGGGTGAATACTGCAGCATTCCAGATACCTGATGTGCACACCCTGATGTGCACACAATAGATATGGGCTTGGGATGAGATTGTGCCCAACAGATTGATGTGCTGAATTGTGAATGACTGAAGAGTGTCAGTTTGCAAGCATATTATCACTGAAACAGTTGGGGAATCCCTTGCTTGTGTTGATTGAGTAGATTACCCGGATGTTTTTATTGTCCTTCGTTTGTAGCAAACCACATAGAGTGCTTGTGTTGCCATGTAGGTGGTATAAAAAACAAAGGCTTTTGAAAAGGAACTAAACAAATCATGTGCTATGCGGGCACCACTCAATTCATCACACTCACTGTACGTTTCTGAAGATGGTGTCATCTATGTGTTGTTGGTGGAGTGGTTTTTTTAAGTAAGATAACCTCTTGCTTAGCTCTAGTCAAGAGCTGGTTGCCATCTTATTGGGCTGATCAAATGTTAAATTACTTGTTTGGTAATCCAGCAAGAGGGGTAGTCCCCAGTTTAGCACCAGCTCAGTTCCTTTTCAAAAGCACTGCCAGGGAAAACATCTAGAAGAGCATGACTGGTGACAGTGGCATGCAGAAGTTCTTGAAAAACCCCTGTTGTCGTGACAAGGTGAGTCTGGGCTTTGGAGGGGCCACTGACTATGCCGAATCATGCCAGCCCTGAAGTCTTCCATTACCTGGATAAAAATGCCATTTTCTTATATTCACATTAGAATTTTTTGATATTAAATAAGTGTCCTTGTTTTTCATAACTTCAGTATTTATTGATGCATAGTTGGAATTTCTACAAAGATATATTGGAAAGCATTTTTCCATTGATACATTATGTTTTGGAGAATAAAAGACTTCTCAACATACTGTTCTCAGTACAAATTAGAGAAGGGCTCCCTAGCACCCATCTGTAGGAAACTACCGTAGACTCAAATAATTGTGTGTTGCACCTAGATGTGATGCAAATTTCTCTGGCATCTCTTTTCATGTTTTTTCAAGATGATTTGTCAGAGGAAACCATAACAATGACTGGCAACAATGCTTCTAACAGCCAACACAAAGAAGCAAACAAAACAAACTCAAAGCAAGATGTACATTCAGCAACCGTCAATTTCTCTCAAGTGGATGCTCCCAGCAGATATTCTCCAAAGAGGTAAGAAATAAAATACCTAGATATAATTTAGTTAGTAAATATGTTTTTTTTAAACTGCTGCAGTTATTGATAGCTGTAGAAAGCTATTAGAAATTTCTGGTTGAAAGTGACTTTAAAATAATGTCAGTGAATTTGTTTCTTCCAGGGAACACAGTGTAGTGAGCAGCCTCAGTACAACAGACTGAAAATTAAGATTCCACTGAAATATAGTGCCTAAAAATTAAGTTGTTTTGACCTTTTTACTGCATTTCTCATTGGAATGATTTTTTTAAAAAAGAAATCAGTTTAGATAAAACAGTCATAGATAAAAAGCACTTCTGGAGTGGAATATTAAATTTTAGTTTAATGTTCCCATATCCAAGCTACAGTTTCAGTTTATACTGAAAGAAATCATAATCTATGCTCTTTAAGGCCTTATTAGTGCAGGAGGGGTAGAGGCACTGAAATAAAGCAGATTTAACAGATTCTAGATTGGAATTGCCAGAGATTCCATTAAAGAGACTGTGTGGCAAGTCAAGGAGGACCTCTTTGAGATTTTGTAGAGCTGCTGTCACCCAGAAAGCTATCAGATGGACTGATGATTCTCAACTTTGGCCCATCCAGATATTGTGAACTTCTCAAAAACCATTCTAGAACTGGTTGCTCAAAGCCTGAGGCTCCAAAAGCGAGAATTGCTGAGTAGACCATTGGTCTAAGCCAGCAAAGGATAACTGGCTACATCCCCTTCATTTCAAATTGGTTGTCTGTCAATTCATCTATTTAAATTGGGTATATGTACAGTGCTGGTTGTGGGAACTCTGAATAAGTGATCCTAAGACATGTTCCTGCCCTTCAACTTAGGACAACTAAGAACAAAATATACAAGAAAAAGTAGAAAGATATAGCATTAACAGTGCCAGACAAGCTAGGTTGTTAATAAATCACTTACCACTTGGAGGCAGGCTTATTATCTTATGCTGGTGTTCTTGTTAAGATAGAAGTAGAACTACATAGAACAGGCGTGTCCAAACTTTGGCTCTCCTGATGTTTTGGACCACAACTCCCAGAATTTTAAGCTCAGATTGCCAATGGCAAAGGACTGTGGGAGCTGTGGTCTACAATATCTGGAGTGCCAAAGTTTGGACATGCCTGACATAGAGACTCTTAGTTATTGTGTTCTAACACTTAGAGATAGGCAGTGAGTTTCGCAAGTCTTGTTTGGAATTTTAGACCTGCACTTCTTTAGATAAAATGTTAAATTGTCTGTTGATTCTACAAATAAGGATGTCATCCCAAACAGATACTACATATGACAATTAAGATTATGCACACTTGACAGGGAGTACATCCTAGTAATCTGGTTAGAACTTAGAATAGGCAGCTTTAAATAAAATTAAATAAATAAATAAATAAAATTTAAAATTTTGTTTGGGGCTGATGATACCATTCCCATCAAAGCTTACATACGATAATTATCCAAGAGGATTTCAGCCCTTGTTTTGTTACAAATAACAGGCTAAGACCGCACAAGATAGCATATACAACAAATAATATAGAAGGCATATATTAACCTGTGGTATTTTTCGCCCCATAAAATGCACTGGACCATAGGACACACCTAGTTTTTAGATGTATGTATGTGTGAAAAAATATTCACAGGTAATTTGCATTAAAATAAGCCCATTGACTCAATAGTGATTTGATAAGTCAACTTCTCCGTAAACCTCTTTGATCTGAATGAATCTACTCTAACTGCAACTTACTTTGGCATAGTAGGTTGGAGTTAGAGCAGGCCTATTTGAATTAATGACAGATGAATTGACTCACTAAATCCTTATTGATTCAGTGGGCTTTTTAATGCAAATTACTCCATCAAGCAACAGATTTTGGAGATTATTTACGATAAATATGCAAACAGCTTGCAACAGACACGGGGCTAAAAACACAGCCTAAGGTTTCTGAAAATGAAATTATACTGAAACAATAATTAAAGCAATGTTTAAAAATAGTCCACTATTTCAGTATACTCTCTCAGTGCTAAATATATAAATGTATGTAGTTAGAGTTACTTTAGCTACAGTCTAGCTAAAATGGCTGGAAAGGATCAAAATGCAATTGCTAGATTTTATCAGAAGATCAAACATTGGTTCTGTCTTTCCATTTTGTTCTGATTTTGCAATACACATCTCAGCCAGCATGTAAGATGATATTGATCATCATCTCTTGTATGCTCTGTGATATGACAGCTAGGATTGCTTCAGTTTACAGATGTAATACTAGGTCAATTTCAAGAAGAAGGGCTGAGGGGAACTACAAATTACTATTGAACTAGGTAGCTGGCAGAACTGACGACTCTAAATTAAAACTGAAGCCAAGCTGAATATACCTAAAGGGTGGAGAAAGGCTTGCTATTGTATCTTCTGTTTATTAGATCAAGCTGTTTTGCATGCCTATATATAGTTCCTGTATATGGGGAGTATCTTTTATGTAAAGAAGAGAATATTTGAAGCAGTTTGATGCTCTTGTGGTCCGGAATAGTTAGTCTCCCCAGCTGGAAATAGACAAAGAAAAACAAAACATGTAGGATATCAGTAGTATAAACAGAGAGAAGGATTAGTAATAGGCGAATGTGAATATTTAGGCAGGTACTGAATCCTGCCTTTCTTCCATTCATGACAAATATTCCAAACCAGCACATTATTGAGATAAGAATTAATTTGTACTTATGCAGTGTTGTGTCCAACCTACAATGATCTTATTAGAGATTTCCAGAAGTTCCTATAATTAACACCCTTGCTCAGTTATTGTGAAATGATACTTGGCTTCCTTTATTAACTTAATGTCTCATACAAGTGAAAAATAAAAAAATTGGACTATCGTGCAAATGTTCATTTATTTCAGTAAGTCAACTCAAAAGGTGAAACTGTCAAGGAATGTAGTTTTGACAAAATGCTTTAATATATATTTAACAAATTACAAAATGGATTATATAAATTGTGTCATGTCATGAGCTAGACAAGAATGTGTATTACCTCTAGGACACAGGTGTAAGGAATAAGGGCAGGATGATTAAGCACAGGTGGTATAGCTTAATCACCTTATCCCATGTAGTGTGTGATTGGCTATATATATATTTATTTTAACAAGGGGTTTTAAAAGACATTTAAAGGCGGCTGTACAGGCTTCCAAATTTAATCTGAGTCTCAATAGTGTAGGGAATCTAACCATTCCTGCCTAAGATATTTTTGATGCAAATCACACCCAGTACAGCTAGTATATGGGAGTGAGAGGAGAGTATTACTTACAGTATGTGTGTGTCTTTGTGAAATGGGATGGAGGTCTAAAAATCAAGGAACGAGCGAGGTTAGGAGCAGGGTTTCATTCCCACCGCAGCTCCAATTCATTTTTGTTTATCTATAAAGTGGTAGATTGGGAGACATATTTTTTGTGTCATGTCTAGTTCACCAGTAAAAATATAGAAGATTATTTAGTTATGATGAACAATATGAAAACGGTTTTGGAGAAGTATAAACTATTGATCTTCTATCATTCAAAGTTACTAAAATTATTTATTTTTCTATCATTTATTTTCTATTATTTTACTCAAGACCTCGTGCCTCAAGAAGACCATTTGCACCCAGAAGCATTGCCGACTTGAAAGTTGGGAACCTGGTGAAATTTTCCTGCCCAACCGGAAAGCTCAGCAAAGGAACTGTCAAATATTTAGGGCCACTATTTGGAAGAGAGCACAACTATCTTGGAATAGAACTGGAAGGTGATCAAGTGGGAAGGCATGATGGGATTTTTGAAGGAACACGCTACTTTCTTTGGTAAATTTTAAACTTATGTTTGGTTTAAACTGTTCTTACTTTAAGCACTCTTGTTTTGAGACCCAACTTCCTGTGAGGATAAAGAAAGAAAAGTAAACCCCACAGTTACAATCACCACCATATTGAGCTATACCAAATATTAACAACAACAGTGTATGCCACTGAATAGGTGGGTTTGAAACATGAGGCAACCAAGTCTCAGCAAAATACTTAGTACCACTCTTCTACAGAAAAACATTGAATAAAAATACATTATTGGAGAGAGTGGATTAATCTGTAGTATGTGATCTTTAGTTCAGGAACAATACAAGTGCCACTATATTACAACTAAAGTCCTATGGTAATGTGCTGTCAAGTCAGCTCTAACTTCTCATGACCCTATGGATTAGAGCCCTACATAATATTCCATCATTAACAGCCCTGCTCTGCTCTTGAAAACTCATGGTTTGGTCTTCTCTTGTATTCATTTTTCCTAACATGATTCGTTCCTAGTGAGTTGTGGCTCCTTATGATGTCCCCAAAATACAACAGCCCGAGTTTATGCATTTTTGCTTCTTCATTTCATCTAGCACCCATTTTTGGTTTTTCTAACAATCTTTTCTAGTTGCTTTTTAATAATCTTTCTAACTTTCAATGTTCGAGAGAAAGGCCTCCCCAGATGGTCTTAACAGATGGGCAGTCTCATACTGTAGAGAAAGAGTTTTTGAGATAGCTTGCACACAATCTTTTTAGGGCTTTCTAGGTTAAAAGCAGCACTTGTGCATGTACTTGGGATTTTGCTAGTAATATGGTATCATCTGCCTATCTTAAATTATTGATATTTCTTCCACAAACCCAACTCCTCCTTCATATAAAACTAATTCACCTTTCAGTATGATTTATATTCTGCATACAGACTGACTGGATAAGGGGATAAAATACACAAATTCTGACACATCTGCCTACAAGGAACCATTCTGTTTCTCTGCATTTGGAACGGATTAAATTCATAAGTAGATACCACTGTATATGTTTGTGTAATATCAGAGGGATAGAATTGAACCCCAAGAGACCACACAGACCAACTGCCAGGCTGCCACACAAAAGACCAACTGCCAGGCCCCCACTTTGGGAGCTCACCCCTACATGAATGATTTGAGCCAATGTAAAATAGTCCTTCCAGGATCTATCATCCTTCTCAGGACAAACAACAAAAAGCAGGTCTAATGTGTGCCTTGCAACATGTGGGAGCTGAGGAACAGACCCATGAAGCTCATGCGAGGACCAACAGTTGCACATCACTTTTGCCAGGATAACCTTAGCGTGGACTGTGCAGTCCCCCAGCACAACAAACCAATGTCCTGTGCCCCTGCTCTCTCTGCAGCCTCTTGCCATATCTTTTCTACCCTATATTTTCCAATTTCCAGTTCAGTCCATTTGTTGAAGAATCAAACCACAAGAAATTCAGAAAGTGTCAGTTATACTAAGTTACCACACAATGCATGGTAACTTAGCATAGAGTTAAAATAAATTCTTTAAGATATCTGTTTACACTAGGAGCTTCTTCGGTTAATCCTCCCCCCCCCCCACCCAAAAAAAACCAACCCTGAAATCAATTGTTGAATGGTAACATTTAAATCCTATTTGAGTCAAAAGGTCTACTCTAGCTGGAACTAAAAAATAAAATAAAACGGGCTATGAAAACAATGAAAATGCCCCAATTACATTAATTACCCATATCCAGACCTCTTTAGACTCAAGGTTTCTGTCCTTCCTGAAACAAAGACACATAGGATCCCTATGTCTGAGCCACCGAAGCTCCAGCAGCTCTATAGCTTCTCCTTCTTCCACAGTTAAAAGAAATACAATTTTATTTGGTCAAATCATTAACTTGGGAATGCCACCTGTGACTCTCAATCATAAAAATCACACAATCATTAAATTCCTTCCAAAAATTTGGCTGGCTATTCAGTTACACTGTCCAAACAAAATATATTAATTTACCTCTCTTATTTCATTAAAGCTTGAATGTGCCACCAGCGTGGAAAATACATTCCCCACCAACAGGATGCTTCATACTTGGTTAAGACATTGGGTGTTGGCCTATATGCACATGACTGATTTTCAACTTTTGCTTTCCAGTGAACCTAATAAAGGAGTTTTTGTTCACTTCAACAAAGTCATCATTGCCTGGGAATAATTTCTCCGTCGCATTTCAAATGATGAACAACATGTGGACATTAACATCAGTCACGTTTACCTTGGCTGCACTGAAGAAAAAGTAAAACCGTATAATCATCAGGCACCAGTGTATTTTTTAAATCATTTTTAAAATCAAACTCTACTTAAATATTTTTCTAGTACCATACAGCGAAATAAAAGTATAATTATGTAATTAAAATAAATGTGAACAGAATGAAGTTATAGCAGAGCCACTACCCAGGCAGCTGGTTCAGTTATTTTACCCCCATTTATGCTATTCATAAATGTATGTTGAGAATAGATTGTATGAAAAAGATGGTACAGAGATATGTCTATTATGAATTGAGGATTGTGACTATTAAGTGAAAATGCAGCAGCAACTTCAGGAGCAGCTTTCTTCCCATGTGATCAGAGAGTAGCGTTCTCTCTGAAGTAGCCAGTACAGTAGAAGTTTTCTGGAGATAAAACAAACAAACAACAGAGTGACAACATCTAAGGGAATGGAATATGTTAAATCCCACATGTACATGATAATTAATGCCATATTTGATGTAGTACCATAATTCCTCAGAGAAAGATAAAAACAGATCTGCTATCAAATATCTGAGGGCCCAAGAAATACAGGCCACAATCAGAATAACTCCATACGCATTGCTGCCAGTCAGGATGGGCAGCTGTAGCCCTCCAAATGCATTTGGCCAATACTTCCTGTTCTGTCCTAGGCAGCACCACAGCACCACAGTCCCATCATCCCCATCTGTACGCACTCAATAGCTACTAACTTGCCTTTTTCCAAATACCAGCCTTCTGGATTGCATCACAAATAACCTTTCCAACAACTACAACATCACAGTGCTGGGATAGTTGAGAAAGTGTTAAGGTTTGCAATTCCTGGTTTGCTGTATTGTATGATTGTCCAAGCTTCATCAGTCCTGTGAAAAATGGAAGTACAGGTTCTCAAAGTAAATCCTGCATTCTACATATACCATATACAAAATAAGCCAGGTTTCAGCTATTACAGTATTTTACAAGAAACCACAGTTAACCATATGCAAGAAAAGGGGGATGGTGAGAACAGTTGAAGGATCTGAAAGCTCCTTCTCCTCTCAAACTTATTTTTGGCCGAGTGGCAAAAATGCACTATAAAATGTACCACGGCAATATATTTTTCCTTGCAAAATGAAATTTAATAGTCATTAAAAAGAACCTGGACTTGAGGTATATATATTTTAAACATGCAATAGAGCAGTAAATGACGATTCTATTTAAGATAACAGAATGCAAATCAAATTAAGGAAAACATTTACCAGTGCTCCTTACTACAGTACATATAAAACCATAGAAATGCAGGAAGTTACATTTCTCAGTTGACTGGGATTGCTTTAGGCTATTTAGACTTTAAGTATATGCCATTTTGACGTACAACACATGTATAGTCGCTTAATGCTTTTACATATGTAACCTCACAGTAAGTTTCCATTCACAGCACACACAGATTTAGAATACTGTATAAGAAACACCCTCTTTGCAGGATTGAGAAAAATCATGGGTTTGTTTCATACTGCAAAAAGTAAAAGGATTTCAACAGTGCAGAAAATAGAGTACAAACAATAGCCACTTTTTTACAACTTCAGAAAAATCTGTTTGAAGGTCTTGACTATGTTTAAATGCAGTATTATTACACTACTTCCATGCCCCTGTGAGTGGTTTAAAAACAAAGACCAGAATCCTATTACTTAACACCAGCTGACATTAATTCAATTGGCATAAACCTCAGTGAATTGTTAGTTAAGAAGTCAACACAGGCATTTTGGGATTGCCCATTAGTTATATGACTTGATGTGCAAAAACATTGATTTCTTAACTAGTAGCAAGTCAATGTTGAAATTTATGGCAATGGATTGCCAGTGGTGTAATTCTTCAACTGGATTACAGCCAGAAAGCATTCCCATTCCCAAAAGAAAAAGGGAGGGATTTACTTCACACACATGGAAACTTGGAACAGTTGTTTGGAAAAGAGATACAGCACACGAAAGCAGTGTTGGCTATAATATGCATTTATTTATGCGTACATTTTTAACTCTCTCCACAGACTCACAGCATCTGAGCAGGTAACAGAGAAACTGAGACCCCATTTGGCTATACCATACTATGTTGTATGGTCACACCAGGCAGTACTACTTTTTTCTTTTATGAAAGACTTCACAACTCAGAGTTACAATTTATTTAATCCTCTGCTCTTTTTAAACATGTCTAACATTTCCCTAATTTTAATGAATGTAAATCCAAGTCATTTTTAAAGATGTCTACAATCAAGGAAGAGGGGAAGATGAAGGAAGATTCATAACTGGAAAATACAGTAGCTGAAAGAAAACATGACTGAGACCAGCTCTTTGAAAATTATACTTGCCTCACATATCTGCCATGAGCAAAATACATACATATCACAGACACACAAACACACTTCGCAATTTGATCTATTTCACAAACATTTTCTTTTACTTTCTTGGCCCCTCCCTTCCTACAAATACAAGCTAGAGTGATACTTCAATCATACATCCGAATAAAGGGTTTAATTTTGGTTTGCTATATTCTGACTTTCCATTGCTATGCTACTGACTAACACATGGAGGGGCTTTTGTATTTTAGATGAGAAAGAAAAGCATATTAATAGCAGTTAAATATAAAACAGGCGTTTATAAACAGAAGTATTTTAGAGAATATCCAAATAGGTTGCTTGAGTACTATGGGGAAGGGGAAGGTCAGCTATCATTAAAAAGTAGTGCATTTTCAAAATTCATGATGGCCTCAAAATCCCACCACTGAGATGTGCACATTCCAAAGTTGTATATGTTGCAGTGCATTTTTTATATCAAGCAATATAAATGGGGTGGAAAACTAATGAAATTTTTATGCAATGAACCTTTACTGTGGCATAACCCCAAATCCTACTTTGAATGGAGTCCCATATTTCTAAGCAGCTTCTAAAAAAGAAGTGATACCTAACATTCATATACAACTCTTACAAATTAGATTTAATTTTGTTGATATCATCAGCATTACAGCATGAAAGGTATTTACAGGTAAACATGTACAACAGTTTTTGCACAATCAATAAGTGACATTAACTGATTAAAGTGGTTTCCGCCCTTTGAATCAATATGATCACTAGCTCCTATCTTCACCATCAAAAGCAAAAGATTTTAACTTCTACTTTTGTAGACAGCCTGCAGAAAAAGGAAGTGTATCTTCACAATGACTCCACAAATAAGACTACACAGAACTGTGATGCATGTGCACGGGCATTCCTGTGTATGCTCAGTGGGGCAAACCACATGTGCAGGGCATTCCTTACTCAGAAGAATAGATCAGGAGAGCCAGCTTTACCGAGATCTAAAACTTCATAGGAATCTTGACTTCAGATAGCATACACTTGAGGATAGACTGCACCCTGAACTAACAGACTGCATTCAGTACTTCTATGTCATCTCTTACCAACCAAACTTCTTCTAGTCAGCTTTCAAACATGATGCTTTGGCTGTTTTCTTGATTACTATAATTTCACTGCAGTGCTGTACAAATAACTGTCACAAAGGAACTTAAGTTCAGGAAAGACAAAAGCATTAACATGTGAGTGTGAGAACATGGAACTGTCAATATCTAAAACAAAAAAATACTTAATCTAAAGTACTAATTTCACTATTCCTCCATCTGCTATTTTAAATCAGAAGAATTCCATAATTTAATTTTTACTTGGGGCAACAAAATTCGTAAAATTTTCTTCAGACATTCATAGGTCATATTTGCAACACCATCGGAACATCTCTCAATATCAATTCCTTTAATTTCATTGTGGTCTGTGCTATTTCATGTTAAAACTGCTTCTGTAGACTGTTAATGGATGAAGTGATATTTCGGTATCATACCAGACAAATTCTACTTGGGATGGCAAATTTGTATCATCTCTCATACTACTCAATAAATAAAAATGTAGGTGAGCAAAATGTGAAATGCTCCTATATACAAACATTGCAAACATTTGGGGTAACACAATTTGAATGTTGAAATTACACATGCTGCCCAGTGTTTTATTGGGGGGGGGGGTGTAGAAACACCCCAGATGTTCTTGCATAACTTTATTTCAGAATGACTCTTCTAAACAAAGAAACCTTCACAAAAAGTGCTTTATATCAGCAACTAAAGCACTCAAATCAAAAACTTTTTATATCAGATGCATAAACGTACCTGTACAATTCTACTTGATTTGTATTTGTGTCCATTAACTGATGAAATTCAACACGAAATGCAATGTGCAATATTTCAAGATCCACCACTCATATAAATTAATACAGGCTGGTTTATTGACAATATGCAAATAAACCTTTATTGAAGAGCTAATATTGATTACTAGTTTTCAGCTAAAACAGAACTGGGGCACAAAGTACCTTCTGTGCTGTAAACATCATGAATTCTTCACATAATTGGAAGCTGAAAGGCCTAAGGAGCAGGGTGCAAACATTTCTCATATATAATGATGGCTGAGCTCAAGTCTTCCAAAGATAATTTGGAATAGTTCTGCATTTGGCATATGTCCGTTCTACTGTCATCACACGCAATTTTAAGGGAACATTGTTTATAAAAGCATAGTTTTTAGCTTCAAAACACAAAGGCCTAATAAAAGCATGCAGCACTATTTTTCTTCTTCTGTAATGCGGTATAATTAATTACCAGTGTTAACAAGACTTGGTGAGTGCTGTACAAGCAAAAGGGACTGCAAAATCACCTTTGATTGTACTCTATAAATAAGGCTCATACAGTACTTCTCCCTCTTCACCATGATTCGCAACTTTAACACAGCAGTTGTGTGTACTTAAATTACCCTGAAAAAAAAGCAGCATTTACGAATACCCCTTTTTGCTCTTTGATCCCCCCCACCCATCCCCCACCCCCTTTTTTTCAGTAGTTTACAATCTGGAAGCACAGGCAGCCTCTCCTTCCCAGCTTGCTGTGACCAGATTATCAGCTCTGGTTCTTCACAGTCTGGATACCTGTAACACTTCACACAAGTTAACAGTTCAATGCTTATAAAAATATATATAACAGCTACTGCCCAGCAAATGTACTTATAAGGGCTAGGACAGCAGCAATCACCTGCTTTCCTGTATACATTCTTCTCAGAGGGAATCCATTTTGGACTTGTGATATCCTTTCACCCTTGCCCACACAGAGGGATAAGTATATTTTCTTCCAACTAATCTTTAGTGCAGCATGAGCAGTAGTAGGAGTATCCCTTGTAGTATGAAAAGGATTGGCTGCCAAATGCTTGGTAGATGGACTTCAAGGCACCCCCATCCCACTTCCTTCTATCGTTGTGTGCTTGAGAGCCCATTTATAATCCAAAGCAGTGTGAAGTCAAGCATACCGCGGCATTTCACACTGCTCACAGCGATTCAGTGCTGGGTGGTTCAAAAACGTACAGCTGTCACAATTCCATGGTGATCCTTCAAAGTCTTCATCTCTTGGCTGTGATCGCAAAGCTTGCTTGGAGTTGCTCTGATGGTCTACAGAGAATGATTTTCTTTCAAAATCTATAGTTTTAAATGCACAAAATCCATGAATCATAACACCAATGATATCACAGCAGGCTGAGGTTGTTATGTTTTCCTAAATAGATTCTCTTTTGAGTGCTATTTTATTTTGCCTCTAATAAGGGCAATGATACACAACATAGTGCTATTAAAACAATATATATTTGGGAGTTGAATCAGTAGAAGAGCAACAAACAGGTATATAATGCATAAATTAAAATTAAAAAGTCTCGTATTTATTTGCAGTTTCTTCACACAACAGTTTCAGCCCCATTAGCTTGTGCTTTTTTACAGTATTAAAAACTGGATATCTGTGTCTTCTATAAGAACAAACTATACAATATCACAATTTAAATAAGTGAGGGGTATGAGCAAGTCAGTGAAGTGAAGAACACCACCAGAAGGCTAGACTATAATTACAAGTCCAGACGTCAAGGTCACACAACATGAAATTGTCATGGTTGAAACACCAGAAGAACATGCATCCTCTTCAGGAATTAATGATCCCATCAGCAGAAAGTGTTCTGCTGCTTAGTGAATTGATAGAGAATTGATAGTTCCAATGATGGTGTGAATACAGTTGTCCCCCGCCCTTTTGCGGTTCATATATTGCGGTCCCAGTATATTGCGGGTCCGCAGTATATGAGAAAAGGTCCCCTGGGGTAAGGAGGAAAGGCCTTCCCAGGCCCGTCGGAGGCCCCAAAAGTGCTTCCCCGAAAACCGGAAGTGACTTCCGGTAAACCAGAAGTGACCTCCAGATCACTAGAAAGCACTTTTGGAGCCTCTGGGGGACTGGAAAGCCCCTTGCAAGCCCGTTTGGGGCAGCACCAAGCCTGGGGTAGGCACAAGAGCCCCCAGAGAGCCCACCCAGTCCCAACCTGACCCAGCATCCACATATTGCAGATTTTCAATTATTGCGGGTCAGCTTGGGTCCCTAACCCCTGTGATAGGTGGGGGTTTACTGTAGCAAAATTATTGAACCACAGCTATTACACAACACTAGTGGTGACACTGACAGAGGACCATTCATAGACAATTGCAGTAATCTTCAAGCTAACTCTCATTAATATTGTGTTGAAGAGGGCAAAGCTAAATAACTACTGATTACTTATCAAAAAGCCTATGATGAGACAATATACAATGGGACAAAAGATAGTGCTGAAATGTAACTCAGCTCAGAGAGCAATCTATAAGCTACTGGGGAAGAGTTAAGGGTAAGTATATAAATAGCGCTGTGACGAATAAAACAGCTCAGTTGAAGTCTAAAGGATGTCTAGATGCTGATGTATACAGAGGCAAAAGCAGAGTCTGATCCTGCACAAAGCATGGGCAATGAAGAGTGCAAATATGAGTTAAGATAAGCCTGAAGCTGTGACAGAGACTACTTTGAAAATAATAACATCATGAGATAATAACACAATGAAATAATCCTTTCCAACATAAAAAATTATTCAGCACAAACACATCAAAAATAAATACTGAAATCTGGTGACTCACCTTTCTTCCATGGCTTTGGTGGCACAACAGGACCAGGCTGTATGTTGTCATAAAAGTTGCTAGTGGCTTTCGGGTCAAAATTCCCTATTAATATGAATCAGAAAATCATGCCTCCAATAGAACAATTGGGCTGATTAAGAAGTTATAGAAAGAAAGAAAGAAAGAAAGAAAGAAAGAAAGAAAGAAAGAAAGAAAGAAAGAAAGAAAGAAAGAAAGAAAGAAAGAAAGAAAGAAAAGTGGCTGATACTATTTTTACAGGTCTTCATTTGTACTGTACTGTCACATGATGTCTCCATATTTTAGAATTTGCTTCATTATAGTACAGTGGTACCTTGACATGAATTTAATCTGTTCTAAATGCATGCTCTTAAGTCGAACTACTCTTAAGTCTGGGTACCTATCTAATTTTTTTTAAAAAAATTAAAAAAAATTGTAAGTCGAGCAGACCATATCTAAAATCTGTAAGGCAGCAGTTAAAATGCCAACAGTTTTCCGCTCTTAAGTCGAATTGCTCTTAAGTCAAGCTGCTCTTAAGTCGGGGTACCACTGTAAATATTTTCTGGTACTTTGATCACCTAAATTAAGGGAAAAAATACAACTTCCTGGAGTACCATCAGAATAAGCTTCTGCAAATGTGCCTATCCTTTTATGAGTGTGCTGTGTAGGTCTCTTCCCAAGTTGAATGTGAATTGGCCAAGAAGGCTGGCTGCAGTGGGGGAACTATTTCCCAGGAGAATCGGAAATAACTGGTGTAGTTCCGTGCCATAGAAGCCAATTGGTTTTGGACCTTTTTCTCATTCCACCTCTCTCTTAAGATTACTGTATATACATTTGATTGGTTCAATCAGCTAAACATATTTTTTCTGATTGGTTCAGATGACAGTTGTAGCTATTTTTGACTCTACTTTTGTTGGAGTTCTGAAGCATGAGGGCAGATCCACATAGCAAAGTGAGGGCCCCACAGCTGCAGGACAGCTCAGGTAGTCCCGTTATAGGGTGAAAAGGTCCCACACATGTGCAGCTCTTGCACGCTTTCTACCTCCTTGAGAACTGATGGGGCCACACAGTGGTTTATGACCATGTGGTTAACCCCAAGTCTGTTCCCATGTTCCCATGATTGGCACCAGATGCTGGCCAATATGGCTGATGCAGGACCTATCCCCAATGCTAGCACCACAGCCACCAAGCAGCTTTAAGTACTACAATTGTAGACAATCTTAATCTAAGGAATGTTTTATGTGAGTATGGCTGTTTTAGTGCTTTGGCCCATCAGTGTTGCCAACAAATAGATAGATCTCCAAGCAAATGCATGCTGATAAAGAAATAAAGAAATAAAAACTACGTACCTCCAGATTGAAAGAGGTCAATTTCTTTCTGTGTACAGTCAACATTTATTTGGAGCTGCCTGTTCATACTTCTTAGTCTGGTCATCTCCTCAGGCTAGTAAAGAGAACCAAAAATAGCAAATGGAAGGAAAGTCAGCACAACTATATTGGTTAAAATATTCAGATAAATAAATAATAAAAAATAGAAATCCATTAAGTTTACCATCACTACCTTTTACCTCTAGGCAGATGCAATTGCATTGTCCAAAATGTATGTGTATGTTCAGTGACAGCAGCTTTATTAAATTCAAAAGCATTATTTTCATCATTACAAATGCAACAGTATTTCTCTCTTGTAAAGCCCAATTTCCCACTTGTAAAGCTCAATTTACAAGTGAGAAACCTACTTCAAAAGAGGTTTAAATAATTTTGATTTAAAATCAAACCATCTTTCAAACTCAAAAGATAAGAAACAGTATAGATTTAAAATGTGATACAAAAGTCCTCCATTAAAATCTAGTAGCCAGAGTCCTATTGGGTAAAACTGCACTGTAAGGGCCACTACGTGGTTTTTCCTTCTTGGCTTGCCACTTAGCATGTAACTGCATTCACTTCTGCTTTCCCAGACTTCGCGAAGCAGACAAATGTAACAACTAAACAGCGGCATTGATAGACCACTTGTACAAACTGTTTGCTTCCACTGTGGAAATCCAGGAGACAGAATGCCAAGATCTGACTATAGCTATTTATTGTTTCTAAAAGAAAACTCTGCTTACTCACTGTTGGGATAGAGGTTGTACAACTCACTCTTCTCAGTCGCCTTTGCATGAGATCATGTTCCATGCCATTCACTTCGTTTTTTAGTTTCTCCAGCTCCTCATTTTCAAGCTTCAGTTCCTTTGCGAGCCTCTCCATCCTTGCACGTTGGTGTAACAACAAGGCTAGTGTATTACAGGGAGGAAAGTCAGTGGCGCATGCAAAAATGAAAATTCATCTTGTCACTCCAGTATATGTACAAGTGACCCTTTTTTAGAACAGAAAGTGACCATAAACATGCAGTCAAACATCAGTGTAGAAGAGATGCTTCATGCCAACGGAACTATTAACTGCAGACGTAAAATTCTTCCACCATAAACATTATTTTAAGACAGTAACGTGAAGATATTACCATTTCTGGCCACTGCTTCTTTTTTTTGTTCTTTGTCCACTCAAAAATAAAAAGGCACCTGTACAAGGAGAAAGCTTCTCAGGATGAAATGGCAACCTAATGATTTCAACTGTGCACTGGCAAGACAGAATGTGTAAGACAACAGAACACAAAATATTCTGTCCAGCTTCTGATTACCAAAGTCACTTGATACTATTAAATGTATTACAACAGCAAAGGCACTTAAAATTGCTTTCACCCATTTGAAAAAGGTTTTATCTGCTGATCAGAACATTGTTCAAAGATAAAACTAATGAACTCCAAGGGACTGAGCTTGGAGGACAGATTAGTTAACAGAAGTTTCAAATAAATAGATTTACCTCTCCTTGATCAACCCCTTAATACTGCATTTTAGAGCAGAAATTCAGTCCTAATCCTTTGGTGTTGGTGGGCAGGATTTATTCACAACAGTATTTTCTTCCAGTAGAAAAAAATTTAAGAGAACTCTCAACTTAAATAATAATTGTTAGGGAGTGAAGCCTTCTACAGGCAAAGACATTGTGAACTGTGTGGAAAAGAGCAAGCCAGGCTTTCTGTGAGAATATTCTGAAGACATGCTTTTTTCACCTGGTTTCACTAATGTACAGTACTGAAGTTTGCTTTTCAGAGAGAGAGGGGGAGAGAGAGAGAGAGAGAGAGAGAGAGAGAGAGAGAGAGAGAGAGAGAGGAGGAGGAGGAGGAGGA